>CALNXI010000655.1:86769-109738 GCA_942486025.1 Porites evermanni | reverse complement strand
CTTACAGTCTTTATTGTTGCTGTTTCATTTCTGCGTATTCCTTTCACAATTATCTGAGCTTGTATGGAAGCTAGCAGAAGAAATAAGCCTTCAATCGGTTTCAAAGTGCTTCCAATCTTTTGGTCCTCCGGCCAACGGTAATAAAAGTAACGCCAAAAAATCCAGATTTTGCCCAAATCGAAACTTAACAGGAACAATATATCATTGATCTATAATCCTGAGAAGTCTTAGTGTCGTATTGAACCCGGTCAAGCGCGATGCAAACGGATTTTTCAAGATTCTCTTACTCTCCTCGCATCTTTTGATTTCGCGACATCCTGTCCAAAAATCAAAGTTTGGTGCATGCGCAGTAACGGGATACTGTTCCTTTAAGAAATAAACGCCTGTCCGTGATGGGTCGACAAGTAAGCCCACGACATAGTCATGTGATACTGATCAATATCAGTAAATTCGATCAGTGGATACCCTGTTTTGACAGCTGTCAATATGTGCAATATCAGGTTGCAGGCTCCCATACGAGCTAGAGAGAGTGACATTTTACATTGGTTACCCTGTGGTACAGACGGGTTGGCAAACGTATGGTCAAGCGGCTACTAAAACTTTGGCTGTGGGTAAACAACCAAATTTTCTTCGCTACAGGGCTCCGCTCGCCATCGCTTAGCGCAAAAACAAAAAGGCAGATTACAACCCTCATAAAATAAGACTGACGCGATGAAAATATTTTCATTACCATTCCCTTAACACTGCAGTGTAAAGTGGCTACTAAAAATTTTGGCTGTGGATAGATAACGAAGTTTTCTTAGCTATGGGGCTGGATACTTTAACAAACAGCCAAGACGCACTGCTCGATTTTTTATCTTCTAGGTCTTTACCTACTTTCAGTTTTAATCGTAAGTACAAAGCGGCCTACCTCACATTTATCTGGGCTTTTGTCAATCGTTAGTGAAGCTGTCTCTTGATCTGATTCGGCTGAAAGAGACAAATCACTACTAAATAACATATCTAGTGTGAATGTACTGTTAAAAAAATAATACACACAGCAGGTAAATTGCTGTACGCATTATGAAAAGTGAAAACCCTATACAAACATTCACCTGCTTCACTTGCTGACCTGATTTTAAAATATTAAAGGCTACGTTTGAGAGGAAATATGAGAATCCAAAGAATTCAACTGAGAGCAATTATACACTGTAAACATAACGTTTTTATTTCTTCTTTGTCGTGAATTTTTATCGAGATCAACTAATTTCCAATGCACTGGGGAGATTTTCTATTGTTCGCATAATTAAGACCCCCTCCCCCTTGCAACTGACCTATGACTCTTTTGGTCTAAGATAGCTGCTGTAGAAATGCAGCAGAGGCTATAACAAAAAAACAGCACTTTTTATCAGGGTTTTAAGTAGAAAAGGTAACCTGTAGACCTTTTTACCGATACGGCGGCCATATTGAACAAATTCGATTTGAGGAGTATTATAGGACACCCAGGGGGCATGAGCACATTTCGTTTGTATTTTCGAGCGCTTTTCGGACCTTTTTTCTCAAAGTCTTCTTAGAATAAGATTGTAATGGGAAAAAAGATCCTTGTGCCGTGTTTGGATGTAATAATGATCACCTTTTCCTAGTTTAGTATTAGAAATATAATCTTTCACTGTATATTTCTCGGAAAAAAAGGCGATCATTATTACATCCATCTTTTTTTCCCATTACAATCTTATTCTAAGAAAACTTTAAGAAAAAATGTCCCTAAAATCGCTCGAAAATACAAACGAGATGAGCTCATGCTCCCTGGGCATCCTATAGTACTCCTTAAATCGAATTAATTTAATATGGCCGCCGTATCGGTAAAAAGGTAGATCGTGGCCTTCTGTGAGGAAATTGTATTTTCAGGTCACTGATTTCAGCTTTCAATTGTTGCTGCCGCGCATTAGCCGCAGCAGAACATATTCTTGAGCGATTTGAGATTTTTGGTTCAATGGTTCGATGTTCAATCAGTCTGTGACTGTAGCGTTTTGCAGTGAGCGGTTTGTTTAAGCAAGTGCGTAGCTGCGGCGCCTGTTTTTCTTTTAGGAGTAACCCGCCATTTTGTTTTGTTCCGGTATTTAAATAAGATCAGTGCGCCAGAAATCGTAGTCCATCGGATGTTTGCTGCCTTTTTAACGGCCCAAACGGTAAGAACAGTTCAAGAGGTATTGTACTGAACATTTTTTTTCTCGGTTTATATTTTTTATTCTAGGTTTCAAGATTAGTTATAGCGAGTACACTATTCTTTTGTCACACAGATTGTTATCTCGGGAATCAGGATTGTAAGTTAAACAGGTGAACGGCATGTGCTGTACGTCTACCTGACCTGTGAATTAACAAGTTTTGGCCTTCACAACTCTCCTCGCTATGTGTGCGATGATTGTTCGACAAAGAAATAGCCTATCAGCACTGCCGTTGTTTTAGAATTTAGTGAATGATTAAAATGAATTACAAAATCATATTGAAACGAGTTATCTGAATGTAAGGATATTTGTCATTGTGTTCGGTTCATTTTTTATACTTCGCTCTGAGTGCTTCATAATTCTAACAAGTCTAAGTTAACAATTCATATGTTCAACTGTTTTACATGCTGCCTTTGTCTTATTCGCATCGCAACTAACGGCAGTACTTCCCTTCTCAATGAGAACTTCTAGTTTTAATAGTTTAAATTGAAGTCAATTTCTTATAAAGAGCTTTCAGGCTTACGTGATTTTTCCATTAGAATTTCCTTACAAATCAGGTAGTTTTCTTCTTCAATAGTTGTCTCCAGCCCGATACTCTCCAAGTTCAGTTTCTTCTTTATGTCATCAGTCGCAAGGTATCTCTCGGCAACGTCATTAAGGTGACCAGACTGATAGTCACTCCACAAACTTTCAAGGCTCTCCAAGGAGGGGCACCGAAATGTTATTTCTAGAGATCCTATACCCACAGATTGCAAGGCCATGTTGTGCGTGCCCTTTATATATTCAATCAGGCCAGACACTCCTTCTGGGGTTGCAATGATACGATGTTGGAAGTACAGTTGTATTTGTCGTTGTAAAGTATCGTGGACTACTTTACTCTTTTCATCATTAAGGTCTTGAAAAAAATGCTTTGTAGTAATTTCTGAAACATAGAAAACGCGCCGAGAAATAAATGTCTTTATTAACGAAACCCAAAATATCGCGAGAAACGTATACTAGAATACTATACATCGTTCGAAAGTCAACACCTTGCATTGGTCCCCAGATTTGTACCCTCAGAAAACGGCCGACATTTCGCGACGACACCCCGGCCTTGTTCCTCTACGAAATGACGTCTGAGAAACAGAACGAACACGGAAATTAGTTCCATACTGATGTCACCGTAGTGACACGTCGGCTGTTTTCTAAGGCTACAAGATTTGAAGTATTCTCGGAATCCAGGATAAAATGTGGTGTTAAACCAGAGTTGGTAAATAAAGTCGGAAATGAATTACACTACATACACTATACTACTACAGTGTAACGGTAACAAGTTCTGTGGAAAAAAGCACCTTTGGGTAACCTAACAATTACTCTTTTCTTTATAGATAAACTAGTAGGCAATAGCAAGGAAAACAAATCATGTTTTTTTTTACCTGGATCACCAGAAGATTCTGAATTTTTACGCTTACGACTGTTTTGTGACTGAGAGACGTTAACTGTAAATATTTTAGTTTGATTTCCTGGTACAGCATCAGTTTTTTTCTGACAGTTACTATCAACAGACGTTTCTGAAACGAGCTTCTCGCCAACATGGGAGTACATTCTTGGTTTACTGTCATTTTCCATAAAAGGCTCTGCGAAAACAAACCATGGTTACAAAAAATAATTTCATTGAAACATAAGGCTCAGTCAGTTCCAAGTGTACCCTTTCCTCCCTGGACAGGGTTAGGTATTATCAGATGGTGAGTTCCCAGGGTGTGGAATATTTTCATCAAAGGTCTGCTAAGAGGTGGGGAATTTTTTTATTGAGTAATTTCACAATTTCCACTACTTCAGTTTAAATATAGGTGAAAAACATTAAAGCTTTTCAGCAACGAGGTAGTGTGTATATGAAGATTGATATTGTGAATGTGTTTTAATTATTCTTCCCAGAAGGCTTGATAGATAAAAAGGAGGAGCACCGTGTACTGCTATATTTATTTAGTAGTAAAATAGTTTATGCATTCAGTCCGGCACATGTGATGTTCAACGTTTAAACCACATCTTATACATGTATCAATTACGCGTGTAAACTTATGTGTACTTATGCATGTACAGGTATGTACCACACAGAATCCCTTTTGCCGATGAACACTCGTTCATAAGCAACATCACCCTGGATTTCATTGATTATAAGTCTTTCACAATACCTTTATGGTCCACTGCCATGCTTTCCGTCCCCTGAAAAGCCTGTTGCTTTGTTTCCAAGGAGTTCGCGGCCTTTAAAGAATCCGCCTCTGTGAAAAAAAAAATGGACGAAAACAGTCGGCGATTACAGTAGAACCTCGATTTAACGAAGTGCCAAGGAATTGGGGAAATTTGTTCGTTGTATCGAGGGTTCTTTATACCGAACACCTCGATTTAACGAATTTTCGAAAAGACAACAAAAATGTTCGTTATATCGAGGTATAGTTAATAATCAATTTACAAAACCCAACATTCCCGGATCTGAACAATGGCTTACTACCGAACTGTATATAGAACAAGCCTTTAATATAAGCTTTTTACAAAATAATGTATATATGTTTTTGTAAGCCATTAACATCTCCACCACCCACAACCACCCGTGTGGAACCAAGTTCGTGACGACAACTGTGTCCCTTTAATGTTGTGGAGACCCTTATTCTAAACATCTTAGATCTTTTCATGTATTTAAATCCACTTTGACAACTTCCAATACAATTTTAAAAGGTGTGCACAAAACATTTAAGTTAAAAAAGCAATAGGAATTCATAGTCGATTCGATGGTAAAAACTACTGAACATCATAACTTTTTAAAGCGACATAGATCCATTTTGAGATTACATTCCAAAACGGTTCCTACCCGGTTATACAGTCAGCTCTTTCAGGCTTTGAGGTACATTATTATAAAGGAAAAGCAGGCATCTCAAAATTTCAAGTAGCCAATTTTATTTTTGCATGATTGTAACTGCCCAACAAAAAACTTACTGTCTTTGCAATGGTGTCCTTCAGTAGCATTTTATATAACAATACTGGAAGGTGATTTCTTATGAAAGTAATCGTTTAGGATTGTAAAGGGGTATATTTCGTACCATGACTCATTTTCCACAGTCTGTTCACAAGGGCTTCACATTGCTCCTTCCAACTGTACATCTCCCCATACGAGGCTCTTAGTGCTTTAATCTCTTCCAACCGCATTCGATGCCTGACACGAACAGCTTCTATTGCTTTTGCCCACTCTGCTGGATCATCGGAATTGACGATGCATGAATAACCATTTGGAACATTTTCCAATGTTTTGGCAAATCCTGACTTACAACCAACAAGAATGGGTAAACCTGCAGACAAGGCCTCAAGTGCGACAAGACCAAATCCCTCCGATTTTGATGGCATGATGGCAAGGTCAACTTCACACAACAAATCTTTCAGTCTCTCTCTACATTGTACAAATTTTCTAACAGTCAACNCAATTTACAAAACCCAACATTCCCGGATCTGAACAATGGCTTACTACCGAACTGTATATAGAACAAGCCTTTAATATAAGCTTTTTACAAAATAATGTATATATGTTTTTGTAAGCCATTAACATCTCCACCACCCACAACCACCCGTGTGGAACCAAGTTCGTGACGACAACTGTGTCCCTTTAATGTTGTGGAGACCCTTATTCTAAACATCTTAGATCTTTTCATGTATTTAAATCCACTTTGACAACTTCCAATACAATTTTAAAAGGTGTGCACAAAACATTTAAGTTAAAAAAGCAATAGGAATTCATAGTCGATTCGATGGTAAAAACTACTGAACATCATAACTTTTTAAAGCGACATAGATCCATTTTGAGATTACATTCCAAAACGGTTCCTACCCGGTTATACAGTCAGCTCTTTCAGGCTTTGAGGTACATTATTATAAAGGAAAAGCAGGCATCTCAAAATTTCAAGTAGCCAATTTTATTTTTGCATGATTGTAACTGCCCAACAAAAAACTTACTGTCTTTGCAATGGTGTCCTTCAGTAGCATTTTATATAACAATACTGGAAGGTGATTTCTTATGAAAGTAATCGTTTAGGATTGTAAAGGGGTATATTTCGTACCATGACTCATTTTCCACAGTCTGTTCACAAGGGCTTCACATTGCTCCTTCCAACTGTACATCTCCCCATACGAGGCTCTTAGTGCTTTAATCTCTTCCAACCGCATTCGATGCCTGACACGAACAGCTTCTATTGCTTCTGCCCACTCTGCTGGATCATCTGAATTGACGATGCATGAATAACCATTTGGAACATTTTCCAATGTTTTGGCAAATCCTGACTTACAACCAACAAGAATGGGTAAACCTGCAGACAAGGCCTCAAGTGCGACAAGACCAAATCCCTCCGATTTTGATGGCATGATGGCAAGGTCAACTTCACACAACAAATCTTTCAGTCTCTCTCTACATTGTACAAATTTTCTAACAGTCAACTGTGCTTCCGCAATACCACGTTGACGAAGTTTTTCTCTAACGTCTTCTTGCTTTCCTTCAGGCGCTCCGACAAATATTAGATGGTAAGGTTTGTTTTTTAGCCGTTGATCAGTAAACGTTTGAGCAGCAATGTTGTATCCCTTCAGTTCAAAGTCCTCAACATCTCCACGACCAATTAGCAGTACTTTAAATTCAGCATTCTCATTAGTGGTTTGCGTTAAATCCCCAAACTCCCTTTGGAAAAGGCCTGGAGTAATGGACAAAACTTCGTGATCTGTCTTACATCGTTGCAAATATGAAGAGTATGCTTCTTTAAGTCTGGGTCCCACAGGCACAACAATGTCAGCAAGTCTGCAAAGTTCAACTTCTGATTCTTGTTTTGTTTCACCTTTTGAAATGGGGTCACTGTAGCATTTGTATCTGCTCAGGTCCTCTGGAGCAGTGTGAACCACTTGTACCCACTTACAATTTGGAAATCGAGCAGATTCTCTGATGAACTGTACTTGCCGACCAAGTTTAACACCATGACCAACAACGATGTCCATCAAGTGGTCCTGGGGTGGAATGCTCAACCAATCAAGACGATCATATGCTGCACGTTCTTTCGCCTCAACAATGGTGATTCCATAGCCAACAGCTTCTCTTATTTCTTCAGTGCTGCAAGCTTTTTCTGGACACAATAGAGATACATTTACTCCTGACTGTTGGGAAAGGTGAATAGCAAGCTCTCTGTTTATTGTTGACAACCCACCAGCAGATGAACCCCATTCATCACCAAGAAGAGTAACGTTTAAGGTTCCGCTGGTAGCAGATAACGCACCCTGTCCAGTTGCTTTCTGTGGTATGGTTTCATTTCCACTTTTAGAAAAGCTAGTCTGAAGGAAAGAATTATAGAAATGAGAACGAAAAGCCACTTGAAAATGCTAGCGAATTTTATATTGTTAATTGTCAGAAAAACCATAAAATAGTGGCCTTGGTGGGTTTTAAGTTGCCAGTTGTACTTTAAAAAGTTTGAAATTGTCTTCAGAAACAAACAAACAGTGACAGTTACATCACGAAATTTAAAATATGTGTTAATTTCCTGTTCTAATCGTTTCAAAAGGTAGAAGTTAGAACATATTTTGTTTTTAAATTCTTATGGTAAATTCTGTTTCGCAAACAACGTCTACTTGTCTTGTCAGCCTTTCACTATCCAAAAAGAAAAGCATAGGAGAACTGTGATGTGGTTAAGATGGACAGCCGTATGTTTAAGTGCTCCGCTTAACACTTCGTAAATTTCTGATGTTTAAGTCTTCCTTCTGCTTTTTTCTATTTGTTTTGTTATCTTGTTTCGTGTGCCATATTATGCCTGAGTCTATTGCCAACCTAAAGAGAGAAAATAACGATCTCAAATCTAAAGTTTCAACATTAACGGAGGAGATTTCAAGACTAAAAGGTTTATTTCAACAACAACGCAGCAGTGCCGCCCCTTCTGCTAAAGAAAAATCTCACAGCCTTGAATTCCTAAGCAAGTCCTTTCGTAACAAAATAAAGGAATTATTACTAAGTTTCTTGCGGACAGAAGATGATTATGTTGAAGTCTTCCGTCTTATTAAGTTATTTAATACTTTAGGTTAGCCTCTCTTCGTAATCGTTATGTACTTGCCTTGTTTTATAGCTTTTTATGTTAGTTTAAATTCTATTTGCTGTATAATCATAACTATAACAAAATTGTCAAATCTGATTGGCTCTCAACTGCCCTGATTTCAGCCTTAATTGGACAGTACGCGCCATCACACGCGCGCTTAAATGGCTTTTTTTTTCACTGCTAGCAAAACAAAATTTCGAATTTCTTGTGTTTTGGTTTAAAAAATAGCCTATTGTATCACAAATTTTGTTAAAGTTATGATTAATTGGTAACAGAACTTCGTGTCGCCCAATTCAGTCTGTAATCATACTCGTGATTAAACAAATCGGACTCCGGCTACGCGGTCGTCCGGGTTTTGTTAATCACTCATATGATTACAGACCGAATTGGACTCCACTCAGTCCTGTTACCATTACTAATCATAACTATAACAANCTGAGTCTATTGCCAACCTAAAGAGAGAAAATAACGATCTCAAATCTAAAGTTTCAACATTAACGGAGGAGATTTCAAGACTAAAAGGTTTATTTCAACAACAACGCAGCAGTGCCGCCCCTTCTGCTAAAGAAAAATCTCACAGCCTTGAATTCCTAAGCAAGTCCTTTCGTAACAAAATAAAGGAATTATTACTAAGTTTCTTGCGGACAGAAGATGATTATGTTGAAGTCTTCCGTCTTATTAAGTTATTTAATACTTTAGGTTAGCCTCTCTTCGTAATCGTTATGTACTTGCCTTGTTTTATAGCTTTTTATGTTAGTTTAAATTCTATTTGCTGTATAATCATAACTATAACAAAATTGTCAAATCTGATTGGCTCTCAACTGCCCTGATTTCAGCCTTAATTGGACAGTACGCGCCATCACACGCGCGCTTAAATGGCTTTTTTTTTCACTGCTAGCAAAACAAAATTTCGAATTTCTTGTGTTTTGGTTTAAAAAATAGCCTATTGTATCACAAATTTTGTTAAAGTTATGATTAATTGGTAACAGAACTTCGTGTCGCCCAATTCAGTCTGTAATCATACTCGTGATTAAACAAATCGGACTCCGGCTACGCGGTCGTCCGGGTTTTGTTAATCACTCATATGATTACAGACCGAATTGGACTCCACTCAGTCCTGTTACCATTACTAATCATAACTATAACAAAATTCTTAAATCTAATTAGCTATCAACTGCCCTGATTTCAGCCTTAATAGGACAGTTAAATAGGACAGTACGCGTCATGCCTAAGTAATTGGACAGTACGCGCCATCACGCGCGCGCTTAAATGGCTTTTTTTTTTTCACTGCTAGCAAAAAAAATCTCGGAGTTTCTTGTGTTTTGATTAAAAAAATGAGCCTAATATATCACAAATTTTGTTAAAGTTATGATTAATTGGTAACAGAACTTCGTGTCGTCCAATTCGGTCTGTAATCATACGAGTGATTAACAAAATCGGACGACCGCGTAGCGGGAGTCCGATTTGTTTAATCACGAGTACTGGACTCCACTCAGTCCTGTTACCATTACTAATAGTGTCTTCACTGTTATTAATAGTCCATCTATATATAAATCTTGTTTTCTAATATGTCTTCAGCTCCCCTCACCTCGATTAGTTTATAAGCTATTTGCGGGTGGGAAAGTAACGTAATTAGTCATTTTCCAATTTTCAATAAAATTTGTTGTTGTTGTTGTTGTTACTGTTCCTTGCCTTAAATTAAGGTCACACGCAAGCATCCCCAGCAATACTTTGCCAAAGTTAAGATTTAGCCAAAACTATGGGTTAATTCTATAATCCCTTACGCCGTTAGGCCTGAAATTATTTTGGGAGAAAAATTTGCCACAAATTTGCCTATAACGTTTTACTAAAAAAATGAAAGCTTACGAATCAAGTGAAGCATTACTACAAAAGATATAATTCATACTTCCTTCAACAGGTTTGCATTTGAAAACAATCACCGAAGAAAGATACTTCATATCGTTACTACAGTCTTGTTTTTGTACCCCACCATATCTGCCCCTAACTATTAAACATTATTGCGCCAGTCAAGGTTTTAGACTGATTAAGGCTTTTTATAAAACAAGTGAAAACAGAAAACCTCGTGAGAAGTCGGACTGTTGACGTTCCATGTTTCTTTCACTTTTTGGAGTTGGCCAGAAGATGCAGCCATCGCTCAGTGGTGGAGGAAAATGCAGATCCTCGGTGATGTACTGCTAAGTTGTCTGTGTAACTGAAAAATTGAAGATGAAACTAACTTTTTACTATTAATGTTATCCAAGCTGTTCTTCTGCAAGACGGCATTCTTCGCTATCAGGGCACCCAGCGCGCCCGTCGCCTACCTGTAACCCCTGAAGTTCTTCTTGCAATTCGTCCTGTCTTGCAGTCATGGATTAGTCCCCGGGATTTTTCTATGATCTGGGCCGCGTTCAACTTGGCCTTTTTCGCTTTCCTGCGCTGTAGCGAACTTACCTACAGCGGGGTTCGCAAATTTCGCCAACAATTCGATCTTTCTACCGATTGCATAACGTTTCACCCCAGCCTGGCGTGCCCGCAGCGCATAACAGTATATCTAAAATCGTCTAAGACAGACATTGCTAGGGAAGGTCAGTCACTCACAATAGCTCGCGCCTCGACGCCCCTTTGCGCCGTTGCAGCTATGCAAGAGTATTTTCTCTTAGTTAGGCCTCGGCATGGACCTTTGTTTTACTTCGCATCAGGTCGTTACCTCACTCGGGGCATCGTATCCGACCTCCTTAGGGATAGTGCTAGGGTGGCTGGCCTTCCTTATCAAAGCCTAAAAGGGCATAGCTTTCGCATCGGTGCGGCCTCCGTTGCAGCCGCCGCCGGCTTGCCAAATTGGCTTATAAAAGTTCTTGGTCGCTGGTCCTCGGATTGTTACCAGCTGTATATCAGAACTCCTCAATCGACATCAGAGTCTGTGGCTCCCAGGATGGCTATTGTCCCTGGACGCTTCCAGCCAATATAGCCTCTGTTTTTTCTACTTGTTTATTCGTTTTCTCTTTGGGCTTGGGGGGATGCATTGCCTCGCATGTATCAGTGGCGGTTAAGTCTGCGCAGCGACTTCCCCCAAGCTTGTTGGCCGCGTTGCCGTTTAATATCACCTGCAAACCGATACTCTTGTCCGATCCAGCACGTGCTGTATTGCATTCAGCTCGTAGTGCTGGGGAGATAAGTGAGGTTCTTTGGTCACGCCATCGCCGGAAGTCGCATTAGGCTAACCTAGCGCAAGGCAGTGCTCCCCCATTAACGCCAACTTGTCATTATTTGTTTTTATAATTTAGTTATGCGTTTAACATTCATCGCGGAGGAACAGAGACATTAAAAGCTATTTTACTGTCACGCCAGTAAAATGTAGTTAATGGAACGTGACGCCAGTTATCAGTAACCCTTTCATGGCGGTTCGTTTTCAATAAAGCAGTTGTGTAGTCAAGCTGCCAAGGTCAGCAAGCTCTAAGATACATTGTATTCTAGCGTAGAACTTTACGGCCTTGTTGTCTTTAGCATGCTAGTACGATCCACAGCATTGGCCAACTTTTTCAATGCACTATTCATGGCTAAGAGTTCGCACGTGCAACGCTGAGCTGTCTAGTAGTACAGCCTTTTCTACTGGCTATGCCAGCAGACGTTTGTCTAGCTATAAAAGCCTAGAACAAGTGTTCAGAGTTCACTTGGCTTCTGTTATTCAGCAAGGTTAGCGCTCAGTATGCGATTCTTGTAAAATTTTTCCCTCCCTCCCTCCCTCCCTTTGGAGACGAGGTTTGGGCTTTGTTTTGTGCTATGCGGTCAAATAAACTAGGGACACTCCTGCGCGGTGCGGTTAAGTCTGCGCAGCGACTTCCCCCAAGCTTGTTGGCCGTGTTGCCGTTTAATATCACCTGCAAACCGATACTCTTGTCCGATCCAGCACGTGCTGTATTGCATTCAGCTCGTAGTGCTGGGGAGATAAGTGAGGTTCTTTGGTCACGCCATCGCCGGAAGTCGCATTAGGCTAACCTAGCGCAAGGCAGTGCTCCCCCATTAACGCCAACTTGTCATTATTTGTTTTTATAATTTAGTTATGCGTTTAACATTCATCGCGGAGGAACAGAGACATTAAAAGCTATTTTACTGTCACGCCAGTAAAATGTAGTTAATGGAACGTGACGCCAGTTATCAGTAACCCTTTCATGGCGGTTCGTTTTCAATAAAGCAGTTGTGTAGTCAAGCTGCCAAGGTCAGCAAGCTCTAAGATACATTGTATTCTAGCGTAGAACTTTACGGCCTTGTTGTCTTTAGCATGCTAGTACGATCCACAGCATTGGCCAACTTTTTCAATGCACTATTCATGGCTAAGAGTTCGCACGTGCAACGCTGAGCTGTCTAGTAGTACAGCCTTTTCTACTGGCTATGCCAGCAGACGTTTGTCTAGCTATAAAAGCCTAGAACAAGTGTTCAGAGTTCACTTGGCTTCTGTTATTCAGCAAGGTTAGCGCTCAGTATGCGATTCTTGTAAAATTTTTCCCTCCCTCCCTCCCTCCCTTTGGAGACGAGGTTTGGGCTTTGTTTTGTGCTATGCGGTCAAATAAACTAGGGACACTCCTGCGCGGTGCGGTTAAGTCTGCGCAGCGACTTCCCCCAAGCTTGTTGGCCGTGTTGCCGTTTAATATCACCTGCAAACCGATACTCTTGTCCGATCCAGCACGTGCTGTATTGCATTCAGCTCGTAGTGCTGGGGAGATAAGTGAGGTTCTTTGGTCACGCCATCGCCGGAAGTCGCATTAGGCTAACCTAGCGCAAGGCAGTGCTCCCCCATTAACGCCAACTTGTCATTATTTGTTTTTATAATTTAGTTTTGCGTTTAACATGCATCGCGAAGGAACAGAGACATTAATAGCATTTGAAGCACTGTACATGATACTCTTGCAGCAGTGTAATACTCAGATCTGCTGGAGAACATAAAAGTTTGCTTCTTTTAACTGAGTTGGAAATAGCCAATTTAACTCCGGAAAGGGGTCGAAAACTGTCGTCTTGAGCTCTAGCCCTTGGTCAGATCGAATCAAGGGATCGTGGGTTGTGTGTGGCTTAAATAATTGTGGTGTCATTCTAGGAATGGGAACATGGAAAAATATTCTTAGCTGCTCTCAAATAATTTCAAGCAAACAACACAAATATAACCTAACAAGAGCTGGCAGAAGGCAACCAGTCGCGTATTTTCAAGCATGGCAGATGATTTAAACTCAGGACGACCGAAACATACTCAGCTTGTGGTAAGAGGTGGAATCGCTGGATTGGAGAGTCCGGCGCGCTGACTACTCAGCCACGTTGTCTCTTCATGGTAACATACCAGAACTACAACAAGAGTAAATCGTTGAATGAAAAGCTTTCATTGATTCCGTGAGTATTAAGAGTGCCATACGTTTTGCATGCATTTTTGCAAATCAGCTCACTGTGCAGCGAAGTCTACATAGGCGTATCACAGGCGGGAACTAAGCTACCGTTTCCGCGAACCTGTTATACGAAATGTACATCAAAACCAGAAGGGTACCATTTTAACCCTCCGAATCATTCTACGGATATCATTTTGCAATCTGCGGTCTTTCTTCATACCAAGGCAAAACGCGAAAGCCGCAAAAATGTACAGAAAAAAGAAAGGCAAAAGTTACTAAATTACATACAAGCTGGTGTCGCATTACAGGCGTTAGGCTTTTATATAATTAGCAATTGACAACAAAGTAATATCAGCTAAAATACTCAACTTGGATATGAGTTAAGAAAATTGGTCCTTACGCAAGACGGATTGGGGAACCGATTAACTTTTAATTTCTTTTATTTGTCTTTCAAATGGATCATCTAGCCTGAATTTCATCCGATTGCTTCGAGTCGTTTTCTTCTCTCAGCAACGTCTGAATCGACCAGCTGTTAATGCCGTCCAGTGACGTCAGTACTACCCGAAAAGCGAGTAGTGATTTTGATATTCGCATAATTATGTGTTATGTGTAAATTTGTGGTTTCCGCCGTGATTTTGTTTATGCGAAGTTTCTGAGACCAATGTCATGTTGAAATTCGACCTTCTTGCTATTTTCACCGTTAAGTGTAATGATTGTATTTTTTGATATTTTTTATTTTTCCTCCATCCTACAGATAATACATTAGTTGTTCAATATAAATAAGTACAAGGTTGATTAAACTACGTGTACATAATAAAAAAAAGAAAGTTAGAATGTAGAAGGGCACATTATAGAAAACTAAATCGGTATGGCCCTTTAACAGGATTGACCTTATTGTAATATAGCTTTGTTATTCATTAAAACTATCCAACTTCAAAAGACGCGGACATCATCGTCGCTGACCGCTGATTATACTCTGTTAGCTTTTCTTTCTTGTTTCCTTGTTTTGGGGAGTACAGTCGTTGCATGCTTGATAGTTTGAACGTTCAGAAAACATGAATTACGATCGAAAAGAGTAAAGCAATTCTGTCAACTGTACAGTATCATGTAGACATTTCCAAACGATATTTCTTGGTTTGCCACTTGAAAATCGTGTTTTATTTCTTGCATGAATAAAAGAAAAGGAGTAGTGACGTCACTGGACGGTATTAACGGCCGGTCGATTCAGACGTTACTGAGGGAGTAATGACGACTCGAAGTAATCGGATGAAATTCGGGCTAATGGATCACCATGCATAGAACCATAATTTGTGACAATGGAATAAATGTTCGATTCATTGAATAACAGCCGGTTACCTGAACGTTGACCAATGAAAGCTTTTAAAACTAGACATAGGTTTATATTTATTCGGACTAATGCGCACTCATTTATATGCCTGTATACAACAACCGTGTATAAATAATGATTAAAGATTAAAGAACAAAACTACGCTGCCAGAGCCATTGGTAATAACTGAATCTACAAGTATTAGATGTAAAATAAGTTAAAGTAATGTGTTAGGAAGCAACCAACTTCAACCGTCGTGGAAGTAGTAGACGCTAAAACTTTTACAAACGAANACTGTACAGTATCATGTAGACATTTCCAAACGATATTTCTTGGTTTGCCACTTGAAAATCGTGTTTTATTTCTTGCATGAATAAAAGAAAAGGAGTAGTGACGTCACTGGACGGTATTAACGGCCGGTCGATTCAGACGTTACTGAGGGAGTAATGACGACTCGAAGTAATCGGATGAAATTCGGGCTAATGGATCACCATGCATAGAACCATAATTTGTGACAATGGAATAAATGTTCGATTCATTGAATAACAGCCGGTTACCTGAACGTTGACCAATGAAAGCTTTTAAAACTAGACATAGGTTTATATTTATTCGGACTAATGCGCACTCATTTATATGCCTGTATACAACAACCGTGTATAAATAATGATTAAAGATTAAAGAACAAAACTACGCTGCCAGAGCCATTGGTAATAACTGAATCTACAAGTATTAGATGTAAAATAAGTTAAAGTAATGTGTTAGGAAGCAACCAACTTCAACCGTCGTGGAAGTAGTAGACGCTAAAACTTTTACAAACGAAATGGCAGACAAGACAGGCAAGTTCTGCATTGCTGAGCACCGCCTGGTGGGCTTTGGTTATCACTTTCATGATGGTTTGCGTCCAAGCGACTTATGTTTGTCTAGAAACAATTCAAACTGCAAGTTTGAAATGAAACGACCTGAATCCCACACCTTAACGTTGTAAATGCCTTATGCAAATATAACTTGAGGAACCCTACTTGAATCTATACAAGAACGGAAGTTAATATCCAGAATTTCTTTGCGTAAAGTAGCATCGTTATTCGGCGTTCAGTGCTACATTTACCTCAAAGAATAGGGCTTGTAATTCCCTGCTAGCAGAGGTCTCTAAGCATTCGAATCTAGGTAATCACTGTCAGTATTTATAATTGTAGTAGGAGCAATCGATCATCCAACTAATGCCTGCTCAGATGCAAATTGCGAAGGCTTATTTGTTAAGTGCGATAAACAACCTTAATTTCCTTACCTTTGCACGCTTAAAGTCCAGGTTTTATCCCTTTTTCCGGTTATATCTTATCAGATCTGACTTTATGGATTTATCTTGCTGAATCGGCCAACGAACAAGATCTAACTAAACCGACGCCGCCATTTTTAACGCTAAATCAGCCAAGCGGAATCAGATTTATGGTATTTCTTGCAGAATTCACAGTGACTGTATCAGGGCGCATAAATCGGTTGAGAAACTTTAGGATTCCGTACAGCCGGAGGTGCTAGGCCTACGAGTGAACAAACTCACTTCCGGTGACTTCAGCCCGGGAGTTTAATTACCCCTGTGTAGCCGCAGGACTCTTTTTGGGTAGTGCTCACCACTGCCCTTTTCTAGCAATTTGGAAACTTCTTTTATATTTTAGAGCAGGCAATTCCAAAGATAAAACACTGAATATCAATTTCCGTGGCCGCCCGGTGACTTTCTTTCTGCTGATCGATCTTTACCCTGCCCGTTAGTTTTTTCTACTGGTACAATCCGATAAAGTGAAGAACCTGAAATATTCACTTCATCTAAATTTTTTAGTACACATACCCTTGAAGTTTACGAAAAATCGTACATATTTGCGAATTGTAGCGTTAATTTTTCCCTAACAAGCATATCGCCGTCAATTCTGACAATCGTAGCCCTTTTGTTGCGTCATCAGCTAACTCGTATTAGACCTATAATTTGGACGTTTATATTAAGTCAATGTCACTCCCACCACCAATAATAAAAACATGACTCTCATTGCTTTAATTTCAGTTAAAATCATTGTCATACAATGCTCAACGTGTGTGCAGTAACACAATTTTGCATTCAGACGATGATGGACAAAAGTGCTGAAACATTCCCATGAAATGGCACCCTATTTGCATAGTAGACATCTCTGTCTCAACAACCGCTTCCGCCGAAAATCCGAAAACAATTTTGTAAATTAAACTACAAAGTATATGTTGTGGCTCAATTTTTTTATCCTCGGCTTAAATTTTATTGCCCTTTGTTTTTCACTCGTTATCATCCATTAACGTTCCCCAAAACAAAATATAAACCCAAGGATAAAATTGAACACAACATATACAGTAGTATATCCTTTCCTTAACCTACACTGTAGTTAATTTGTGACAATAGGGAGTTTAAGATACGGCGACTAGGGACTACGAACTACGGCTGGACGAGCGTTGTTCTTTGTTCGTAGCACTGGGTTGAGTCGTGCAAATATAGACCGTGAAGATTGCACTACAGACAGTAGACTACGAGAGAAGAGGCGGAGAGGGAAACAACACGCAAAGATTTTCTTGTTTTCATCACAGTTCACAAAAATGCAAGTCAGTTTTGCGTGTGATCTTATCTTTAGAACAATGAACAAATTCTCTATACTTGAAGGAAGCAATTACGTCGGGTGAAATTGTAAACAAAGTTTTGGTTACACAGGTTTTATTTTTGCCCATGAATTATCTCGTCAAATATTAAAGAAATAGACAGAAATAGTAATAGCTCATTTATTAGATTTAGAATATGGACTTCTCCGACTACTGATCTGATTTTAATAGTCTGAAGTATTGAAATGCCGAGTTTCGATTGTCTAGAAGATGTTTACATCATTTTCATTCAGCAAATGCGATACAAAAACTCGCATAAACAAAGGTTACACAAGTAGAAAGACACAATAATCGGTTCGAACAAACATTGAATCTTTTCAAATGCTAAGAGAAAGTAAATTACGCGCATGATTTCTCTTCTCCTCGGCCGTCAATCGGAATTCAGCCCATAAACAGCTAACCTTGTCAAATATGGGCTTAGCTAGATAAAAATGAGGTCACAACAGTGGATTAAAAGCGTAAATCTGAGCAGAAATTAGACACAACTTACATATTTTGCTTCCCTCACTTAAAGCAGGTAAATTAAAAACATTTTTACAAAAAGACGAGATTCTTGAAGTACCAAGACGGCAAAATACGAGCAAAATGTTCTCCGTAGTCGCGACTACGCGAAACTGCTCAACAACTCACCGTAGCCGCAGGACTACGCGGGAAAAACGAACAGTCACGTGGTTTTGATCATGCGCAGTAGCATGTTTATCCGTAGTCGTTTTGTAGTCGTAGTCCGTAGTCGCCGTATCTTAAACTCCCTAATACTGACCATGAATCCCTGATTGTACGTTTTGCATCTTTTTCAGTTCTCCACCGATCTTGACATGAAGGAACAACAAAACTAAACACTGCCAGTTGCCCTTCTGTGGTCTTTAGAACCTGTTGTTTCAGCTGTGCCACGATATCATCACGGTTGGCTTTAAGCAGCTCGGACTTAAGCTGCTCGCACTGCAAAGATGAGACTGAGATGTAAGACTTGCACTTGTACTGTTCCTTGCAGAGTCTTCAATGAAAGAGTGGGTGATTTCTCCTTACTCTTTTTGCTACTTTCATTTTGCAAATTAATTCTGAAGTACTCCAGGGAGTCTGAAAGTGGTTTTAACATTGGTGAAGGTAATGTGCTACACTTCAAGATCTGGGGGATTAGCCGGTTACTTTCGAATAACATCTGCTGAAGAGATTCTTGAGTTTGAGATTTTAAAGTAGAGTTCAAGAAAATAGCTGCCTTGCAGACTAAATACACACAGCAACAAACTTGTGGAGGTATTTGTAGTTTAAAATGACCATTTTTGCAATGGTTTTCATTTCCTGCAGTTTTCAACAGTTCATCAAACACGGCCAAAGCTTCTGTTGAGTTTCCAGCCTTATTACAAATTCTGCCATAATGAAATCCAAGTTCAGCTAAGAGTACTGTAAATTTTTGTACATTTGCAATTAGTTGTTCTTGCTTGTTCATGAGTGCACTACTAATGGTTTCATAGAAGCTTGCTAAGGTTTTAAAATCAACATTCTTTGGCCCACAATCGACTTGATATTTTGTACCACATTTCAGAGTTCTATCTACTAAGGATTTTAGTGAAGAATGTGCATTTGCTTCGGCTTGAAAGAGTAATGAGAGCTTTCTCCAGTCTAACACAACATACAAGTGAGATGGTCTTTCCCCTGGAGGTACTTTTGCCTCCTCAAGCTTCCCAGCTCCTTGAAGAAACAAATCAGATGAACGTAAACAAAGTGATCCAATTTCCTTCTCCACCTTTTCGCTGTCGTAGCTCTTCCATACCTTAAGAAGCTGAATGAAT
Source organism: Porites evermanni (assembly GCA_942486025.1). Taxonomy (NCBI): domain Eukaryota; kingdom Metazoa; phylum Cnidaria; class Anthozoa; order Scleractinia; family Poritidae; genus Porites; species Porites evermanni. The sequence continues at coordinate 90,298 of CALNXI010000655.1, read as the reverse complement.
TTATGTAGGTCATTAGCATGATCCAGAGCCCTTTCAAACTGTGCCTTGGCAATGAGCTGAGCAACAATAAGGTAAAGTGTTTTTGCAAGCTGATCTACTGAAGGAATAAAATTCAGGTAGTTTCCACGATGGAGTGATAAAGTGTTGCTGAGAAGTGTCCCCAATGAAATATGAACAAAATAATTTGCATGTTACATGTAACTTTATAGCCCTCTCCTATTCTCACACTTAAAGTAAAAGAGGCTTGTTCATCGGACAACTTATAATAATTAACTCATATTAAACCCTACTAGCCCTGGATCATCAGACAGCACTTTGTTGTACCCTGCTTGCACCACGTTAAAAATGCCATTAACTTCCATTGCGAAACATGTTGTATGTACATGTTTCTGAGAGTAAAGTCGAACCTCCTATAAGTGACAGCCCAGAATGCAAAGACTTGGTGGTCGCTTACAAGAATCAAACCACAGGGGTCATCTTCTGAGAAGAGGTCTGGGGACATCTACTTTATGGAAGATAATTTATTGCAAGCAATTTCTAAGTTACACCATGTGTAGATCCATGTTGTCACTTAAGGTGACTCGACCCAGTTTTTTGGGGGGGGTACCATCCCACTTTGAAGCTCTCTGGTATCCCCGCCTTTACTTTTATCGTAAGTCTAACACATAGAATCGATAACATATAGATCAATATACAATATAACATAAAATTTTTGGCGATTGGAGTAAATGTCACGTGGTTATAATGCCGCGCCCCTTTGAGGTCTGAGTCGAAAATCTGCTGTTGCCGGCATTTTTTCGTGAAAATCTCTCGGCTACACATAGTGCGCATTAGTGCCTTGCGCTGAACAGAGTTTCACCAAAATCGCAAAGACCCAATTCGAGAAATTCAGCGTTTTCCAAATTTAGGTCATAATTTATGCGAAAATGATAGGCAAACTTTCCACGGATTATATCTAATAAACTATGAGATTCATCTCTTTATTTTGGGCATCGTTATCACAGATGGGTCCTTGCAAGTCAGCAAAACGCTTTAGGGCCTTGTAAATGCGCGCGATTTCGAGCAAAGCAAACATATAGAAATTACAGTTTTCGCTATTTGTTGACGTTTGTCAGCGTTTAAGAGCGACTCTCCATAGGGACCGAGTGAGATTGAAAAAATGTGGCACAAGGTCGGAAAAATCGATCCCTTGATATTTCGTCCAGAGATAACCTATGATATGCTAAGAATCGTGATATAAGTTTTAGGTTCTAGAGTTTTTACATTTTTGAGAAAATTACGAAAAACAGTTGACAACCCGTGAAGCCGAAAAATCACGGAAATGAGGTCAAATTTCATGATCACATATTCGAACTCGCGTGAAGGCGCATAGCAAATAATGGTTTTCCTTAGTTTATAATTTTAGTTAGGAGGTATTGCTAAGCTGCTTTGATGATATTTTAGACTTACAATTCTAATTCCGAATTCCTGGAGACCAAGCGAAGAGAACCGAAATTTCTAGACTTGAAAATCAAAAATTCCATGCCGTTTTCAAACATCTCAAAACATACTCGGTATTATGTAGAACTCTTTCAAAATTCAATTCTAGCAAGTACAAGAGTTATTTTTGAACGTGATATAATTTTTTTCTTGGCAAAAGTTATTTCTGAGGCGAGCGGCCCCATGCAAGTTGACCCAATTTGACCTTTCGAAGAGATTTTGTTTAACCAGGAAATGTAAACAATATCGACTAGCCTTAGCTCGCTTTCTGAGCAAACCATTGAAAAACCCTGCCATTTCCCATTGAAACTACCTAGCAAACCTGAGATAAGACGTGGCTGTGTGAGGAAAGCTTGAAAACCCCCTCCTCGCGACCCATTTTAATATATTTTGAATTTAGAAACAAGCCTTCACTCATTACTGTCATTTGAATGAACCCTCACTCGCCCAAAAAATTCATTGCGACAAAATATATTTTTTCTCATACTCGGAGATGATACCAGTTTCTTTTTCTTTCTTTCTTCGTTTCTTTATTTTTCGCTTTTATGTTATGTTATGTTATTTATTTTGTTATTATAAATTTTTGCAAAAATTGTTTTCTATCTATTGTTCTTTTTATTATTATTCATTATTATTATTTTTATTAATATTTTTAATTAATTAATTAATTATTTTTTCATAAAAAAATATTTCAATTTTTTCATGTTCCGGGATGTTCCGGGATGTTCCGGGATGTTCCGGAATGTTCCGGAATGTTCCTGGATGTTCCATGTTCCTGGTTTTATCGACGCCCTCAAATTTTTTCAGGGCCACAATTGATTAACTAACTACCCGGACTCTGAATTTCATGGTCATTGAAAAACTGTGACATTACCTTCCATAAGCCCAAACTTGAGTAAACATTGAAGATTTTTAGCGTTTTGGCTGAGTTTGTGCTTTGGGAGTTGTCTATTGTTTCTAGTCTGTCATTATACAGCATTCTTGTTCAGCACGCGTGCAATGACCACGCTTGGCTGACTTCCGAATGCTCACCGAGATATTCCCGTCACGAGTTGGTTTAATTATTGGCTTGCATTAAACCTATGAAAAAAAGATATTTTTTTAATAGTCAGTAGATTTAGTGTGTAGCACTTATTGATTTTTTTGCAAAGGCACAAGAAGCACGAGAATGGAAGAAAATTGTGAGTTAAACCTCTATGTATCACGCGATGGCCTGTCTCACTGTACCAAAATTATCATATCTCGGTCGAGTCACCTTAAGTTCTTCGCATATTCTAAGCAGCATAGTGCACACAGTCAACATGCATCAAGTGGTTGCTTAAAAGAGGTTAAAAACATTCGAAAATCATTGACCTTTCAGGCCCAAAAAGTGGTCGCTGACGCTTACAGGGGGTTGTTGTTTACTAGAGGTTACAACTGTAAGGTTTTGACTGGGAAAGTTTCGGTGTTTTGGATGGATGGTCGCTTATGGCAGATGGTCACTTACATGAAATGGTCGCACAGGGAGGTTCGACTGTATGAACATTCTTGCAATGTTGTTGTCAGTGTCACAACTGACTACTTTCTAAGTAAGTCCCAAACCATAAGTAGGTTTAATATCTTTAACATAAAAGTAAATTTTTATTCCTATAAAACTAAAACTCATTTTCAACTAAAAGGTTTTACAGCTGGTTCCATTTTGAAAGTAAGCATTAGGCTTATTTTGGGAAGTCAGAAAAGACCATACCCCTAAACAACAGCTAAAGATGTTCACATGCTTCATCTTACCTAGTTTCAAGGCATCTGTGACCTCAATAAGGTCATTTCCCTTGGCTTTCACCTTTTTCAGGGTCTCTAAAGCACACCTTAGGAACTTGGTACAAAAAACGGCGTACTTTGATACAGTTTCCTCTGTAGCTTTATCTCCCGCTTTTCAGCCGTTTTTGTTCTTTAGCGGACATTGCAGTGGAGCAAGATAATTCTGCAAGTTCCACAAAGTCAAAACAATATTGACAAAAACATATCAAGGCTACCCCATCTGAAATATGTATTTAAGAGAAATGAGAGGCTT
>CALNXI010000655.1:75626-82018 GCA_942486025.1 Porites evermanni | reverse complement strand
CGCTGAATTTCTCGGATTGGGTCTTTGCGATTTTGGTGAAACTCTGTTCAGCGCAAGGCACTAATGCGCACTATGTGTAGCCGAGAGATTTTCACGAAAAAATGCCGGCAACAGCAGATTTTCAACTCAGACCTCAAAGGGGCGTGGCATTATAACCACGTGACATTTACTCCGATCGCTAAAAATTTTATGTTATATTGTAGATTGATCTATATGTTATCCATTCTATGTGTTAGACTTACGATAAAAGTAAAGGTGGGGATACCAGAGAGCTTCAAAGTAGGATGGTACCCCCTAAAAAAAACTGGGTCGAGTCACCTTAAGTCGGCCTAATTTCAGTACCTCGCAGCCTCCAAGAAGACTGGGGCGCTGCACTTTAATACAGGCAGAGTTCGTGAAACGCTGTTAGGGGCTAGAGGTCTAAAGCGGTCTTTAAGGGACAACTACGATGGCTAGTCGTGGATATTTACCTCACTGCTTCGCAGTTCGGTAAATATCCAGGACTAGCCACCTCCACTTCGGTGAATAATTGTTATCTAGGCCTAAGCTCTTGAAAGTTGTATGAGAGACGAAAGACCGAGCCTCATGGGATCAATTAGACTGCTTGCAGACCGCTTTTTCTCTTAAACTCCGTCTAGTTCTTATCTCAGTCAGCGCGATTGCAAACCACGACGTGGAGTCAGTTTTCATCCCGTCGTCTTCTAGGCGTCGACCAAAGTAAGAAGTAACGATTTTGTCAAATGAGCTTTGCGAAGAAATGTTAACGTCCACTCAGAACAACATTTTCAGAAAATACGGTGCAAAAGTATTTATTCGTACACAATTATAAGTTAAACCGATGCTTCGCCTTTGGGTCGTGCCTATTACTAAATGCAGTAAAGGGAATAAATAAAACAATTTACAGGTAGGTGAAAATCATATGAGTATTTACAGATTGGAACTATTAGAAAAATACTAACAAAAACCATTGGTTTACGTTGTTTGTGTTCTCCAGGCCCCAGTTGTTCGAACGTTGGATAGCGCTGTCCACTGGATAAATCACTATCCAGCGGATTAGTATTAGGGAAAATAATTGAACTATCCACTAGATAGAGATTTATCCGGTGGATAGCGTTATCCAGCCTCATTCTCTCTTGCCAGCCTTTAAACAACCGCGGCCAGGACTTGCTGCCTTGTTGATTTTAAAATTTCTAACTAATCACATTTTTTTAAAACTACCTGAGTAAATCATCTCACATAGGATATCACCGCGATATGAAGCGGAAACGAGTCATTTCCTCCCTTCAGCATCAAATCTTATATCTCATTTTTTTAAAATAAATTTCATACATGTACATACCAACCCATTTTATTACTTAGTGCTATGCATTCTACTTCTGCTAATCTAACGAAGAAGGTGTAGATGTTAATAAATTGAAAATGGGCTATACCCTGGGTACTTGTCAAAACTTCTGAAGGTAAGTGGGCTATTGACTGGGCAGCTGGGTCTATTACGTACCAACGGCTCAATTCAGAACGCTTTTTCTCTCATCTGTTTGCCCGTTCCGTGCATTCAGATAATGGAGTGCGGAATTCAGATGGTGGGGGAGCTAAATCGTACGCGAGAGAAAAAGAGAGGAGACTGGGGCGAGAGCGAGGGTTCCCTTCCCCTTTTCCCTTTCAGTCTCCCATGGTTTATTTTCCTCGTCAATTTTTCGCCTTCGCTCTACCATCTGAACGCCAGGAACAGGCTACTCATCTGTAGATCTTTTTGCTCAGTAATTTGAATTTTCTGCTCATGGAACACTGATCCCTGCTTTTATCTCTGCTTAGCCTGTTCTAGGAGTTTAGACCGTGGGGACAGCAGGGGTGAGAGCGAACCGCCTCTCTCCTTTTCTTCCTTCGCGCCGCACTCCACTGTCCGAACAACTGGGACAGACTAATCTTTGCTGTGTTCAACGCCTGACTGTAAGATGAGACCTTTGGTTCAAGGTGGTTCACTGCAAGTGTTTTTTTCACTCCTTCCGATACTCCTGGTTCGTCTTCTACTGTTCTGTTCGTTGGTTTTTCTCTCTGATTTAAGATCAGACTCTACACCTATTGCAACCTCTCAGTGCTTTCTTTTTTTATTTCACTCCACACTCTCCGCTTCATAATACAAGCGTTCCAGTTCAACGGCGTCCTTTTTATCGGCTTTAACCAGACTAACATCAGCTCCCAGATCAACAAGCTTTTTGACAGCTTGCGCGTTACCACATCTCACTGCCATTTGAACAGGAGTTCTGCCTTCTACGTCGCGGATGTCTATATTTCGCACTCCATACTGCAGTAGGAGATCGATAATCTCATTGCCATCTTTGTGAATGAAACGAGCCGACAGGTGCAATGGTGTGAATCCATATTTATGTTGAATATTTACATCCGCTTTGTGTTCAAGTAACAATCTAATGATGTTTACGGTACCATTCATGACTGCCAAGTGTAATGCTGTATATCCATTATTATCCTGAATATTTACATCCGCGTTTACGTTGTGTTCAAGTGACAATCTCACGAGGTTTTCATCGTTCCTCAAGACTAAACGGTGCAATGGTGTATATCCATCTTTATTTTGAATATTTAAATCTGCGTTGTGTTCAAGTAGCAAGCTGATGAAGTTTTCACTACCCTTTTCGACGGACCAGCATAGTGGCGTTACCTGATGATTATTTTGAATGTTTACATCCGCGTTGTGTCCAAGCAACAATCTCACAAGATTTTCGTCACCCTTCATGACATACTGGTGCAATGGTGTAAATCCATTTTTGTCTTGAATATTTACATACGCATTGTGTTCAACTAACAATCTAACGAGATTTTTGTGGCCCCTTTCGACTGAACTTAGCAGTGGTGTAATGCCATCACTATCCTGGGTATTTACATCTGCGTTGTGTTCCAGGAATAATCTCACCAGGTTTTCGTTTCTGCTTTTGACTGCTTGGTGCAGTGGTGTAATGCCACCACTATCCTGGGCATCTACATCTGCGTTGCGTTCAAGGAATAACCTCACGAGGTTTTCGTTTCCGCTTTTGACTGCTTTGTGCAGTGGTGTATATTCATACATATCCTTGATACTTACATCTGCGTTGCGTTCAAGCAATAACCTCACCAGGTTTTCGTTTCCGCGTTTGAATGCTTGGTGCAGTGGTGTATATCCATATCTATCCTTGATATTTACATCCGCTTTGCGCTCAAGGAATAATCTCACCAGGTTTTCGTCACCTCTCATGACATACTGGTGCAATGGTGTAAAACCATTTTTGTCTTGAATATTTACATACGCATTGTGTTCAACTAACAATCTAACGAGATTTTTGTGGCCCCTTTCGACTGAACTTAGCAGTGGTGTAATGCCATCACTATCCTGGGTATTTACATCTGCGTTGCGTTCAAGGAATAATCTCACCAGGTTTTCGTTTCCGCTTTTGACTGCTTGGTGCAGTGGTGTATGTCCATATCTATCCTTGATATTTATATCTGCGTTCTGTTCAAGCAGTAACCTCACGAGGTTTTCGATTTCGCTTTTGAGTGCACTGTCTTGAATATTTACATACGCATTGTGTTCAACTAACAACCTAACGAGATTTTTGTGGCCCATTTCGACTGAACTTAGCAGTGGTGTAATGTCAACACTATCCTGGGTATTTACATCTGCGTTGCGTTCAAGGAATAACCTCACCAGGTTTTCGTTTCTGCTTCTGACTGCTTGGTCCAGTGGTGTAATGCCACCACTATCCTGGGCATCTACATCTGCATTGTGTTCAAGCAATAACCTCACGAGGTTTTCGTTTCCGCTTTCGACTGCTTGGTGCAGTGGTGTATATCCATACCCATCCTTGATATTTACATCTGCGTTGTGTTCAAGGAATAATCTCACGAGGTTTTTGTCACCCTTTATGATTGACTTGTGCAGTACTGTATATCCACTATCATCTTGGAAATTAACACCCGCATTGTATGCAAGTAATAACCTGACCAGACTCTTGTGATTATTTTTGACTGACAAGTGCAAAGGTGTGGAACCAGAATTATTCTGAAGGTTTACACCAGCCCCATGTCTTAAAAGTAAGCAAGCTGCCAAGTAGTTGTTACAATCGGCTGCTAAAATCAGAGGTGTTTCTTTTCTTCGAACGTTAACTTCGGCATTACTGTGAGCATTAACGTCGGCCCCTAGATCAATTAGGGTCTGAATGAACTGACTTGAGGATGAACGACTCGCCTGCAACAAAGGTGTGTAATCATTGTCTGACCTTCGGGCATTAATATCTACACCGCCATTTAATACAAGTTCAACTGCTAGTTCCGCATCATCACTGCATGTAGCCCACTGTGGTTCAGTCAGTTCGCGATGACCAAAAAAACGGAACTTTGAAAAGGATAAAAGGTCAAATGCAGTTTTGCCTTTAAATTCTTTGGCGTTATTTCCCGTTTTTATAAATTTCATAATTATTTCAAAGTTGTCAAAAAGGACACTTGCTTCTGAAACAATGTTGAAGTTTCCCTCCAAGACAGCCGCCTGGAGCAGATTAAATCCAGATTGTTCATCCACTTGCAAGAAAGCTGCTCTAGAGATTTTTTTCAGACTGACCTGTAATAAGATAATCATGTATTGTTACAGCCGACAAAGCCGATTATAGATCGACACAATAGATCATCGGGGTTGCCCTAATCGGCCCCTTCAGATGATACTCAGCCTCATCCAATAATTGTTAAGATGGAATCCATCAGGACATTGAGTAATTCTAATTTTTAGTGGACAAAAACTTTGTACCAGAATAATTTAAACAATATCTCATTCTTTCTTAAATTTTTCAAGGGCTATAGATGTAATGAGCTATATCAGAAACTCATAAGGGGTTGAAACGTGTAACTCTCATATGTTTGCTTTGTCCGATGCTAGTGATTATTCATTTTCGAAAATACCATACTTGGAAAGAGAAGAAAAGAAAACTGACCAATCAAACTTCGCAAACAACGTGACGTAATTTAACTTCACGTTCCCGCGCCCTGGAAAATACATAAATACCCTTTCAAAAACGTAATTTTCTTGGCCATAGAGTGCAAAATGTACCTGAAAATTCAGCAAACTTCACTGCCCCGGTTGCATTACAAAACAGACCATGCGCACCGCCGTGAAGAAAACAAGGTTGAATCCCTCGAAGGACAATTTCTTGATGAAAAGCTTCCCTTTCTCCACAAAAAGAAAACTGAGCATTCTTTTAAACTTTCTCTTTCCATTTTTTGTCGTTTAAAGGTGTATTTTTATCCTTGAAATACAGAACTCTGGTCTTAAAACCAACGTATGATGATCGCGCGGCAGCCATTTTGTTGAAAACTAAGGTTTAAATAAGGTAAAAGTGAATATTCACGAGCATTGAACTTCAACCCCTTATGAGTTTCTGGCTATATGTAATGACACCAAAGAATATTTCTTATGAGAGCCCGAGAGGATAAATGTCAAATTTCACAAAATGACATCTTAAACACGAAATTTTCAGAATTTTACCTGTGTTTTCACAATTCTTGTGAAGTTGGCATTTATTTTCTCGAGCTCCAATGAGAAATAGTCTTTGGTGTTATTACACATAACTAATTTTATCTATAGCCCTTGAAAAATGTAAAAAAGATTGATACTTTCTTTAAATTATTCTGGTACAAGGTTTTTGTCCACTAAAAGTTGAAATTACTCAATTTTTTAATGGATTCCGTCCTAATTATTATTCATTTAAAATCAAGAGAGGATAAAGGGGACAGAGAAGGCATCCCCCATACACACCCTATTCCATAGGTAATTCGTCTCAAGTTATTTTTAACATCACAGATCTCAAGGGGGATCAGACAACAGCCAATCACATAGCGCGAATGTGTTCCGCGTGGATGACCCACGCTCAGAGGCGCGCGTCCTTCATGAATTGACGCAGAACAAAATGGCGGAAGACGCGGAGAGCGATATTGCTATTCGTTTTGTCGACGAAAACGACTACAGAGAGATTTCTGCTACAGCTGTGCCAGCCCAACGGAAATTAAAAAAGAATCGCCCTTCCTCCCTTGTATAGAGCTAACAGTACAGCAGGGAAATCCTTAACACACTGAATATTCTCTCAGGATCATTTATAATTTACAGTTTGAAGAGAGCAATTTCTGGTTTGATATTAATTCTTTTATTAGTCTTTTATTATTCAACAACAATAACACTTGGCGTCCTACTTGCTTTATTGTACAAACGACCGGTTTCAATAGACCGGCGAAATTTCTCATTTTATTAAAGCACTTAGGTTACGACAACTTCGAGTTAAACTGATTTCATGGGTTGTCAAAGAGTCCAGCGATTCCCTTTTCCCAGGTGAGCGCCGACTCATTTCGCTTCAATATTC
>CALNXI010000655.1:68126-73126 GCA_942486025.1 Porites evermanni | reverse complement strand
AACCTTCAAATGCTCCCCCCCCCGGGCATACCCCGGGCATTTGACACCTTTGCCGTCCCGGGGAGGATGGAATTTGATTATCAGAGTCTTCCAAGGGGTGGGGAATTTGATCCCCATGCTTTAGGGGTGGGGAATTTGAACTGCACCCTCGATTTCATGTAAAATCTTTGGCGTGGCGAGCTATCATGAGGGACGCGGTGTTAGAGGATTTTCGTGGAAAAGATTGTGCCTTTGTGGCCAATTGGTTACGAGGAAAGAGCTTAAACAAGCTTTGTGCCGTTTTTGAAGTATTTTAATTTTAACATTCTTAATATTGGATTCAGGCTTTGAATGTATGAATGTATTTTATTGTTGTGTTTACAATGAAATACAATACCTATACAACAACATAAAATAAAATAAAATAAAAAGCTCAGGTCAACTACTTTGACCTACTGCAAGTATGTTAATTAATAAGGTGAGCGATGATGCACGTCGGTGTAATGGTCATGATGTACTAATCTCAATAGGTGGGATCTTTTTTTAGAGAACGCTTTATATGTTGCATGACGAAGAAAAGCTGAGCATTCAGTGACCTTGTAGCAGCGATCTCCGCCACTTTACACGAGACTTTTGTTCGTAGTAAATACGCCAACAGTGTTTCTCAGTTTTTGTTATATTTATAAAGATTTTGTTCGACAACTGAAGGCGTTTCCGCCGTCCTTCTGTCATTTTTGTGTCATTTGATCACCTGAATGGACCCTAGTGTGGGGCATTTGAACGGCATTTTGGCCCGGGTAGGGGGGAATTTGAACAATAATTTCAAAAAAATCGAATGCCGGGGGGGATGTTGAAGCTTCGATTTGACCGATACATAAGTGAGTTGGAATAATCACGATAGAGACTGAAAAAATGTGAGTTCACTCTTCATGCGACGTTTTCGTAGTTGTCAGCTGTCGTGGCATATTAAACTCCCTATTATTTACGAAGGCGTGATCGATGCAAGCGTGAATACCTGTTGTAAGCTCAAGCTTGTATTTTTGGAAAAGCGTCTTTAGTTTTCGTGTAGACAGTGGTTGTCTTTACGCTAGGCTGTTAAGTAAGACTTAAGAGCTGCTAAGTTTTACTTAACCAAAAATGCATGTGTGAAGGCCTAAGCAAAATCTCAAGTAATTTTACTTTGCAGCTCACTGAAACCGACTTAGCGAACTTGCGGTTTCCAAGCTTTGAGAAAGGCGAAGCATATGAATCGATCTTTTAAGATTGATTTCCCACGCAACGTAATTTTGATTAAATTCTAATTAAAAATTAAATTTTAATTAAAAAAGATAGGTGTGTGAAGCTTTCTTTTACTTGAAGAATTTAGAATTTACTTGTCTTGAAATATTTCTTAGCTTATTTTGGCTCCAGTGCAAAGACTACCAGTGTTTTGAAATGTAGCGTTTATATCAAATTCTCAAACTCATTAATAATTCATAAAGAAAATTCAAAGGAAATTAATGTTTAATGAGTGTTTGGATATCAGGTGAAAAACTGCTCAGTTTTGCATCCTTAATTTCTCCTTCAAAAATGATTTTGTTTGCGAAGAAATATCAAACATTCGACACAGTGTTTCATCACCAGATGAAACACCTCGAAGTTCGTCAAAAATACTCCGCTGCGCGTCGTTTTTTCAAATCTCTTCTCGGTGTTCCATCTGGTGATGAAACACTGCATCTCATGTTTGATATATTACTTCTCAAATTCATTAATAATTCATTAAGAAAATACAAAGGAAATTAATGTTTAATGAGTGTTTGGAAATCGGATGAAACACTGCTTAGTATTTGCATCCTTAATTTCTCATTCAAAAATGATTTTGTTTGAGAAGAAATATCAAACATTCGACACAGTGTTTCATCACAAGATGAAACACCTCGAAGTTCGTCAAAAATACTCCGCTGCGCGTCGTATTTTCAACTCTCTTCTCGGTGTTTCATCTGGTGATGAAACACTGCATCTCATGTTTGATATATTACCTGAAAGATTCCTGACTGCGTGTATTTCTTCGGTGCATGAGCTAGACAAGCCGTAATCCAGTCAATAGCCGTCGTGTACGAACTCACGAAAAGAACTCAGGAGATGCTGTTCGCCAATTGGGCTCAATAATACAAAGCATTTTTTGTGCCCAATCAGGAGCCGGCATTCGCTTGACCGTTTGGAAATGGTTCGGTGAGAGTCGGTACCCAGGGGCTTTTCCACCTGTGCTTGAAAACTTTTGTTGCGCCTTTTCTCCCGGCCCGACTGACCGTCCCTGGGTCTCCGAGGATGGATTGGCTCAAATCCCCCAGTTAACCAGCCAGCGTTGACCAAATTTGGAAAACGCTTGCATTTATCATCCAAAGTAAATTCGGTAAGCGTCAATAATTTTTCTCAGAAATCAAATGTACAGTTGAACCTAGAACGAGAAGTCCGAAGACTACAGCAAAGCTGATTTAAAACAACGTGTATTATTTTTTATAACAATATTTCGGCTGGCCATACCAGCCTTCTTCAGGTTTACAGATGTTACTGCACTTATGTAGCAATCACAATATTATATAGATGGAGAATCTATGTAATATTGTGATTTGGCTTTATAAAAAACTTTTTTAAAAATTTGATTTAGGAAAATACAGTGCGAGATAGCATGTGACAACTGATTGTGGACCAGTAATGCTGCTTCAATCGCGTGTAAATAAAGTTATGTTTCTGTTAAGAGTGACAAACCTCTGTTGAGCGGCCAGTCTCCATATAAAGAGGCTACTTCCAAGTACCCAGCGGGTGGCCGCTTAATGGAGGTTCAACAGTAATATATAGATTTAGCCAGGGCCAAAAGCGAAGCTCCCGTAAATGAATTCATAATTTAAATCAAACAATAAACTTGTACTCCACAGATCAGGGCACATTCATGTGACTTCTGAGGCAAAGGCTAAGTGATTTTAGAGAAAAATAATTTGACAGTCCAAGAGTGAAACAAATTTTACATCGAGTTAATAGTCTTATTTGTACACCCAAAAATAGCAATCATGTTCGATCACAGTAGATTAGGCCTGGAAAACAAATAGACCTATTCGTGTATTGTACCGGAAGTCGTGTTTCGTCCTTTCAGCGCGCTTTCCCTTCCCGTTCTGTTGCTAAATCAGCCTGGAAATATAATTTTAAGAAACACACGCGCTGCGATAGTCCTTGGTGGCAGCGATTTTACACGTTGTATTCCTCTGTCTAAAAGGTAGGCCAAAATAAAAAAATCAGGCCAGATTTTTGTGTTCGACACGTTTACTTTACAAGTAAATCTTGGCGACGAATCTGGTGGCGTATAAACCAGCCTTTTAAGGTGACTCGACCCAGTTTTTTTTGAGGGGTACTATCCTACTTTGAAGCTCTCTGGTATCCCCTCCTTTACTTTTATCGTAAGTCTAACACATAGAATCGATAACATATAGATCAATCTACAATATAACATAAAATTTTTAGCGATCGGAGTAAATGTCACGTGGTTATAATGCCACGCCCCTTTAAGGTCTGAGTCGAAAATCTGCTGTTGCAGGCATTTTTTCGTGAAAATCTCTCGGCTACACATAGTGAGCATTAGTGCCTTGCACTGAACAGAGTTTCACCAAAATCGCAAAGACCCAATTCGAGAAATTCAGCGGTTTCCAAATTTAGGTCATAATTTATGCGAAAATGATAAGCAAACTTTCCACGGATTATATCTAATAAACTATGAGATTCATCTCTTTATTTTGGGCATCGTTATAACAGATGGGTCCTTGCAAGTCAGCAAAACGCTTTAGGGCCTTGTAAATGCGCGCGATTTCGAGCAAAGCAAACATATAGAAATTATAGTTTTCGCTATTTGTTGACGTTTGTCAGCGTTTAAGAGTCCTTCTCACGAAAAAAGCATTTTCTTAAAAATTCGTAGTTTTTTTTCCTTCAAATTTTTTCAGGGCCACAATTGATTAACTAACTACCCGGACTCTGAATTTCATGGTCATTGAAAAACTGTGACATTATCTTCTATAAGCCCAAACTTGAGTAAACATTGAAGATTTTTAGCGTTTTGGCTGAGTTTGTGCTTTGGGAGTTGTCTATTGTTTCTAGTCTGTCATTATACAGCATTCTTGTTCAGCACGCGTGCAATGACCACGCTTGGCTGACTTCCGAATGCTCACCGAGATATTCCCGTCACGAGTTGGTTTAATTATTGGCTTGCATTAAACCTATGAAAAAATGATATTTTTTTAATAGTAAGTAGATTTAGTGTGTAGCACTTCTTGATTTTTTTGCAAAGGCACAAGAAGCACGAGAATTGATTAAAAATTGTGACTTAAACCTCTATGTATCACGCGATGGCCTGTCTCACTGTACCAAAATTATTATATCTCGGTGAGCATTCGGAAGTCAGCCAAGCGCGGTCATTGCACGCGTGCTGAACAAGAATGCTGTATAATGACAGACTAGAAACAATAGACAACTCCCAAAGCACAAACTCAGCCAAAACGCTAAAAATCTTCAATGTTTACTCAAGTTTGGGCTTATAGAAGATAATGTCACAGTTTTTCAATGACCATGAAATTCAGAGTCCGGGTAGTTAGTTAATCAATTGTGGCCCTGAAAAAATTTGAAGGAAAAAAAACTACGAATTTTTAAGAAAATGCTTTTTTCGTGAGAAGGACTCTTAAACGCTGACAAACGTCAACAAATAGCGAAAACTATAATTTCTATATGTTTGCTTTGCTCGAAATCGCGCGCATTTACAAGGCCCTAAAGCGTTTTGCTGACTTGCAAGGACCCATCTGTTATAACGATGCCCAAAATAAAGAGATGAATCTCATAGTTTATTAGATATAATCCGTGTAAAGTTTGCTTATCATTTTCGCATAAATTATGACCTAAATTTGGAAACCGCTGAATTTCTCGAATTGGGTCTTTGCGATTTCGGTGAAACTCTGTTCAGCGAAAGGCACTAATGCGCGCTATGTGTAGCCGAGAGATTTTCA
>CALNXI010000655.1:46880-65301 GCA_942486025.1 Porites evermanni | reverse complement strand
AGGCCCTGGAATCGGCTGGTCACGTGCTCAGCCTAAATATTACTGAGAAGCAAATTTATATGCAACCCGCTGGTTTTGCGCTGACAGAAGTCGAACGGAGCAACAATGGAAAATATTAACATCGCAAACTATGTCAATATTTTCGCGTCAGTGTGCGATTCAAAAGCTAAAGATCCATTTAATTGCGTATTATTCAAATGCTACAAGTTCATGAAATTAAGGACGTACGTAAATATGTCAAATGCTTCAGAGACGAGACAAGCTGTTATCGAGTAGTACTTCGACTGAAATTCATCGTGACTGTGGAATTACTGTACGATCAAGCGGAAAGTGATTTTGTCCAATGTCAAACAAAAATGCGGGCCTTTGCCTCCAGGATCTGCAGTGAATTTAAACAAATTGAACTTAATTGAAATAGAATTGTTCATCAAACGGTTTATGGAGTCTGGTCTTTTCTACAAGCCGACCATGAAACAAACAAATCTCCGTGCCGGATGAAGGTCAACCTTCCAGCCAGGAACGATGACAGGTCGCCGATCTGAAACATTTGAAGACCTCTTATATCTTTACTCTTTCGAGGATAAGTACAAAGGATTTTCCTTATATTAAAGGGAAGATTGACCGATCGATTGGAATAAACTACTCCTCTGTCAATTTTAAATGGACCCAAGTCTTTTTTTGTTACCAGTCGTTTGGTCGCAGAGGTCAATGAATTTTATAGAGAAAACATGTCATACAAGATAAGTCTAAACCAACGCGTGTCGCTATGATATGGTTGAGAGTTAAGGTGAATAGAACTAGGCTGTGTACGGCGGTCCACTTCGCAAGAAAAGAAATAGAAGATCAGAAGAGTCGCGAAAACGGACTTTTCCAGTACAAACTTTATGCATGTACGATAGCTTGTTTGTCATTTATATCGCTCTATACAAGTCTCTATAAACAGAAGTTTTACAAATGTTACCGCTCGCTGTCCCCTTCATAGAAATCGGAGGAAAGCAAAAAATTACCCTGGCCAGTATCTGTGACAAAAAGGAAATCGTGTAAAATTTTTCGTTAATCGTCAAGAGATATAAAAGGCCGCCCAAGATCGCGCGCTGTGAGGTTACGCATAATTTTAGCTTTTCACATAGCCCTAATTTATAACACCCAGGATTTTAGTGTGTACGAGGGGACACGTGACCAGCCGATGCCAGGGCCTTTTCCCGCCCCATCCAATTTTTAAGGGAAAGGCCCTGGGGACGAGGTTGCAATCAGAACATAAGAATTGGACATAGAGCGTGATCAACGCGTGACAGTGAGAAAAGTCAAAAGCGATTGCCTTCCCTGCATTTAAAAGCCGGTTGAATTTTCGCGTCCGAGGTCAGTTCGAAATCAAAATATTAAAAGTGCGGCTCATGAACACGACTTCTTTCATATGCATTTTAAAAAAATTGAACTTGATCATTTGAAAAGTAGCAACTTCTCAGCGGATAACTTCAAAAAAACACTCGAACTCAGTGGGTTAATACCTGAGCCCACGATACGGTCAGGCGATACTGGTCTGCAAAAACACTATTTTGACAGCTGTCAGTTAATCAAAACATGGATGTACAGTATCAGGTTGCAGGCTCCCAAACTGGCTAGAAAGTGTGAGATTAAACATTGGTATGCCTGTGGCGCGGACGGACGGAAGGTCGGGTGGTCGGTGTACTGTCACGTGATTGCCGAATTTTCTAGGATGGATAGATTTTCTAAGCTATGGGGCTTCGAATTGTGCCCGTGATCAAATAAAATATCAGCGGAAAACTTTAAAAACTAGGTGACCTCAATAGATAGAAAAATGAGCCCGCGATACAGTCAAGTGATGATGGTCAGCGTATACTCTAGTTTGACAGCTGTCAATTAACCTTCATTAGAATGGCGAATACTCGAATTAACAGACTGCGAGTGTGAGTAAGACACATCCGTCCGGCTTGTGGTGGAAAATGCCAGATCGTGTACCTGAACGAACCTGAGCCCACGTTATTAGTTTTCTGATAGTGGTCTCCACAGGTCCCATTTTGACAGCTGTCAATTGACCTTAATTCGATTTGCCAATATAACTTTAAACGACTGTCAGTCGACTGACAGCCCTGCCCGGCGTAGTTTCGTTTTTATGTTGAATTGGTAAGTGTGGCATTATATCAGCTTATATGTAGGGGCAAAACGACTGGTCTTTTACCTGAACCCGCGAGATGGTCATGTGATAACTGTCAGCGGATGTCTGATTTTGAGCTGTCAATCTAATCGTACTCATACGGATGGCTTACAAAACTGAAAGGCTAGTCAAGTTGTGCAAGATCTATTGTGACATTTGACATCGGCTTACATGAAGTGTGTGTACGGGTGGGCGGGCGGGCGTACGGTACGTCATGACCAAATTTTCTCGGATGGATAGTTTACCAAATTTTGATACCGTTGTGCTCCGCTGCGCGCGCTTCGCGCGCGCGAGAACTCCACTACAATGATGTCCAGACGGATGCAACCGACTTCATAAACTTAACGTTAGTGCAGACAAGAAGAAATGTAAGGTATCTGAAAGAGCGGCGAGGAAAAATTTCATCCGATTACGTAAAGGTCCTACTGTAACATAACCCGTACGTAGAGAGACCTTTGTCTGATAGAAAGTTCTATCGGCAAGAACGACATAAGGAAGACAGTCTGATATCTTACTGGTTGATGAAGACTTGGCCTAGCATCATTCTTCAGCAGTAACTGCACTATAGATTGGTGGTTTTGACGTTCAGCTTTTTGCAGAGGTGTACGTTGAAACTAAAAAAATTATAAGCAGAGCAATATGTGTTACTTACCACTTGTTAATACCAGATTAGATTCTTAGTGAACAATACAAGACAAACAAAAACTTTCCTTTGCCATACCCTCCTCATGGCAATAAACTGTTAAATAAACTCATCAACTCACCCTGTCTTTAGCGTTGACGTTTGCACCATGTTTCAACAACAGATTGACCAAAGTTTCCTGTCCATACCAACAGGCAAGATGAAGAGGGGTCAAAGAAAACTACCAAATAGGCACAAAAAACGTAGTTAGATAAGGTTTAAATGACAGGGAAGAAAAAGATCTTACAGGTTCAAACTAAAAGTGAAACTCTATAACTTTTAAACAACACAAATTTATTTTTAAGTGGATTGAATGTGACCGTCTGGGTGGCTGTAGTTCTGGACAGGATTGTTGGGGACAGTGACTGATGTTTCAATAATCTGTGTGGAAGCCATAATCGAACTTTTTTGTATAGCGCAGAAGTTGTCGGAATGACTTCTAACTGAGTCCAAATGCAACGTTTGCAGGTCACTTTCTAACAGAAATTGTTAGTTAGTCTAGACCAATTCTTTTATTTAATTCAGAGACCTGATTTCTTTACATGAGGAAAACACCGTCCATGAACATCTTACCCCTTACGTTAAGCTATTTTAGGGACTTCAGGGCTTCTGAAACATTAAACCAGCTACGATTCTGCAGGTATTGTTCTGAACAAGTTGAAGTTTTCCAAAGTTCTTCTTACTTATGCTACTCCATACAGCCGAACAATAAAATGATTTGCTAACCATTTGAATGAGACCTCTGGTTACTATCGTTAGAAAGTAAAAAACAACAACAACAAACAAACAAAACAGACAACTAAATAAATTATCTACAATGCTTAGCCTCAGACATTTCATGTTGAGCACATAATTGGTTCTAGCAACATTTCCTCCATAACTTCACAGTTTACGATCACCCGAGTAATTGTAGTCCTGGGCCCAGTTGTCGAAAAGGTGGATAGCGTTATCCACCGGATAAATCACTATTCAAGGCTGGTTTTCACTAGCGACGGAGTCGGAATCGGAATCGTAAGCGAAGTCTCAAGAACGACGGAATCGGAGTCGGAAACGGAATTTTCTTCCGATTTCGCCAAAAACTCCGTCGCTTACGATAAACTGAAAACCAGATTGTCGGAGTCGGAAGCAGAAGCGGAAGGTTAAACCAATCACAATGACGTTCCCACGCTTTGTGATTGGCTTAGTTCTTCCGCTTCTGCTTGCGACTCCGACGACCTAGTTTTCACTTGATCGTAAGTGACGGAGTCCTAAACGGAATCAGAAGGGTGATTTTTATAGATCGTAAAGTTCTATTCTGATTACAACTCCAATTCCACCGCTAGTGAAAAGTAGCCTTTAAGGAAACACCAGCGCAAGATTTCATTTCATTATCTTATTCTTTAATCAAAACTTCTATGTATCTTTTCTAGATACATAGAACTGAAAGAAAGTAAGAATCCCTAAGCCAAGCGAAAACGAGAAGTCAGGCTTGGGGCTTTGCAAAATTACATAAACTGGAGGAGACTAAAACCTGATCTCTTTGATCCACATCTTCACCACTTTCAAGAAGCATTTTGACCGTCTCGTATTGTCCACTGATAGCAGCCTTGTGTAGAGGGCCTCTGGACGCCTGATTAAAAAGATATCGAGTAACGAGACAGTAATTAAGAAAGGATAACTTTAAATCACGTCAATTGATAAAAGCCAATTCCATCAGTCTATAAACCTCCCTCTCGGTTATTTGCTATACGTAACTTCCACATTTCGCATAATGCATCTTATTTGGCCCCCAAAATTTTGCATAACCTTTGTTTTTCATTTCTCCTGGGTATTACAACCGTCTCAAGACAAATTGAAAACAATGCTTACGCAGAATTTTGGGGCGCAAATAAGGTGCATTGTGGGAAATGTGGAAGTGGCGTATGTCATAACAACCGTAACCGGGATTCACTAGTAAAATCTGCGCATTCGTAAAACTATATCTGTCATTTGTGTCTGAATACTGGAGTTATTCACTCAGACCTGAGCAAACGTCCCCCAGGGCGTCCTACGTGAAAGGGTTCACGACGCTACAACTCAAAATGAACTCCTACCTGTCAAAAGTGCCAAAGTGGTAGCGACTTGCACATTTATCAAACTCAGCTACCAGTTTGGGATTTTCCAACCTTTCATCAAGTGAAATGCTCAACGAGCGCACAGTACAATACATATCTCACTGAACTTACTTTTGCCATCTCAGCTCTCTCCATATGGGTCAGGACCCGCTTCCTGTCCTAGGATGATAAAAGAAAATACATGTACATTTACAATCAGATCTGCAATATGTTAAAAGCCGAACGTATTTTAATACGGTGATCCATAGAGGACATCCTACATTTTTTTTTTATTAAATATAGCGCGATAATTATTCAGATATCGATTATCGCGCAATAATTAGTTAGTTTATCACGCGATAAACGATAAGTTTAAATTATCGCGCGATAATTCAAACTTATCACATGATAAAGAGAAGCTGGAAGTTGCACAAGGAGAGAGAGCTGGAGCTGTGGAGCTTTATCGAGATTGTTGCTCCTGCAGGGTATCCAGCGGCATGGTTGCTCAAAAAAATAGGAAACTCAGGATTGAGAAAATAGGAAAAATAGGAAACTTTGTATTCAAAAAAAAGGAGAAAAATAGGAAAATCAATAGTAGTTTCGTCGACAAAGATAGTCTCGCTGCACCCCATCAGGGTTATAATAAAGGCTACGAATTCTCAGCTTCTATGTTTGCAGGATTTAGATCAACTTTCGCGGCTTAGAAGGAGTGAAAATGATCAGTGACGTTTACCGTAAATCCTCTATTAAGCCATCCCTCTCAAATAAGCCCCCCCCCTTTTCAGAGGAGGAAAGTTAATAAGCCCCCCCCCCTTCCTCCAATCCTTATTCTTCACAAAAAAATTAACGATTAACGTGGACTGATCAGTTATGGTTTATTCATAAAAATTACCGAAGAACATGAGGCCGAAAGCACATTTTTGAAGAAAAAGAATTTTGTTTTTGCTACTTTTAGGCTCCCACAAGGGAATTAAACAAAAGCGACAACAAAAGCGAGCAAGACTTCAAAATAAAATATAACTTGCACAGATACTGAAATGCAGTTTCGGTGGGCTATGCACAATATTATCCAATAGTCATGAGAACTATAACACTACTTACAAAACATGTAGGTACACTAGAAAATTATACACAAAGTAACAATATAACAAAGTTGTTAACAGAACTCTATTAGGCAATAGAGGTCATGGAAAGAACGAATGTAATTATTGTTTTTGCGAATATTAGAACATCAAAGTCATTATACTACCTTCTTTATGATAAATCTCACTCTAAAGACACATACATCTAAAAATTCTAGTTTCAATTTTGTTACAAATTTTGGCTTCACCAGCTAAAAAATAGGAAAAATAGGAGGTTTTAGTTTAAAAATAGGACAAAATAGGAATAGACTAAAAAAATAGGAAAAAATAGGAACTGGACACCCTGCTCCTGTGGAAGAGGTTAAGGGACGAAAAGGAAGGAAAAGGTACCTCTTCTACCTCTCACCTTGAGCACCCACCATGTTGAAAGGTGAACTGGATATCACGTCTTCAAATTCCAGTTTCGAGATTTTAAATTGGATTAGATCTATGCATCTGAAGTAAAACCTTGAATCCGGCGTAATAACTTTGCATCCTGAGTAATAACTTTTGATCCGCAAAAATAACTTTAGATCCGCTTTGATAACTTTGAATCCAGGGTAATAACCTTGGATCTTGAGTAAAGACATTGGATCCGGAGTATTAACTTTGGATCCATAGCAAGAACTTTGGATCTCAGGAATAAAACGTTGGATCCAATTGAATAAAATAATGGAGTCGAGGAGCTATGCCGGATAATGAAATCCATGTTGGTTGGATACAAACTTTGGAACCAAAATATCAATCTTTATTTTATGGCACTTATTTTTACTTTGCTTAGAATGGCATTTACTTAGCTAATCTCCCTCCGCTGTTCCATTAAAAACGGTGTCTCGTGTCTGGTTTTATTGCGAGCGTTTATTAGTCGCGTGTTTAAATTGATCATTCCTATATATATATTTTTTGTGTATGTTTTTATAATAGTAAGTCAAGGGGCTTTCATTGTAGAGCCAATTTGTATGCAAATGTGGGCTTGTTAACACTTATAATCTATTGACTAACGCCAAGTAAAGAAGTATACTCACAGGATAAAGATGTCTCATGTACTTTATTGTTAAAAAACTAAGCAGTTGTTGCAAGGGATAACTCGAAGCGTTTCGCACGCACGTGCAGGAAACAAAGCGCTTAAAATGGCGCTTTTTGCTCTATTTTTGAGTAGCCGTGGCAGCGATTCAGCTTAACTTGTTGAATGAGTTTGTCAATCAAAGCAGCATAAGTAAGGTGGAACACATGTCTCATCTGGCTATCCTTTGACGCTAGACTTTTTCTATTTCAACAATCGTCAACAGAGGTGTAGCGCTCGATTCGACTTTCATGTTTGGAGAAATGTTTTAAAAAATATTGGTGATAGTAAGACTTTCTTCCTAGCAAACCGAACTTGCAAGAATAAAATGCTGAACGGAGAGCGCGCCTTTGTTACGAACACATAATAGATTCTACATCAACCAATCAGGGTTAAAAGAGACCGGGTAAATCTAGGCACGTCTATCGTTCCTATTGTATAAGAGAGGCGATCATTAGATATGGAGGAATGCACTTATTACGTATGGAGGAATGCAAATTTTTCCCAGGTTATAACAATGGGTGACGTCATAGACGCGACCCTTATGCATATTAATATAAGGAAAAGCACACGGAACGCAAAAGGAACGCACTAACAAGGCATTAAAACAACATAGTACACTACTGCTGTTTTCAGTTTTAATCCTAAGTACAAAGCGGCCTACCTCACATTTATCCGAGCTTTTGTCAATCGATAGTGAAGCTGTCTCTTGATCTGATTCGGCTGAAAGACAGAAATCACTGCTAAAGAACATACCTAGTATAAATGTACTGTTCAAAAAAATACTCACAGCAGGTTAAATTACTGTACTCAACATAAAAAAGTGAAAGTTACCCTCTACAAACATTCACCTGTTTTATTTGCTGGCATGTTTCTAATATCAAAGGTTCCCTTCTAGCAGAGGTCTCTCACGACGAGGCAAAAATGAGAGAAAGGAGAGAGAGTCTCTCTCCTTTCTCTCATTTTTGCCTCGTTGTGAGAGACCTCTGCTAGCAGGGAAAATCAAAGGCTGCGATTGAGAGGAAATTTGAGAATCCAAAGAATTCGGCTGAGAGCAATTATACACTGTAAACAAACCATTTTTAATGTTTCTTTGCCGTGAATTTTTATCGTAAGCCAACTACAGTCGACTCCCGATAACTCGAACCCTCGCTAACTCGAACCAAAATCGATTTCCCCTGGATTTCAGTCATACATTCGCTGAATTGAGAAAGCGCAAACACGAAAATAAAACGGGAGGAAACTGGGGAGAACAGGGGCAGCGAAGGCTCTCTCTCCTTTCCTTTTCCTTTTTCCTGTCCCGCCAACTTTTCGCGTGCCTTTTCTTTCACGTCTTCCCCCACTATCTGAGAGCCTGGAACAGGCTACCGCTAACTCGAACCAATTTTCGTTTCCCCTCAGGTTATTTTCTAGATAGTTTTACCCTCGATAATTCGAACCATGTTTTGAGCCCTTAAAAAGTCGGGAAAAAAGCCGTATACTGGCGTCCGAAACATTTAATTTTGGATTTCCTATTGACGTGTTGTAGGAGTATAGTTTACTAGTGGAAGCTGATGTTGATTGTCACAGGCTAACGTGAAGCAGCCTTTCTTCTCAAAACAGTAAAACGCATGCTCTATTTAGGCTGTCTTTTGTTACGTTACGTTCTGATTTATAATCTAGATTTTCACTTGACATTTCTACAATTAAATGTGATTAAAATGCTCACTGTGAAGTAAAAACTGTTTTTTTACCTTACTCTCGGCTATTTTCTTCGAACTCCCGATAACTCGAACCTTTTTTCGATTTCCCTTGAAAGTTCGAGTTATCGGGAGTCGACTGTAATTTCTCTTTCACTGTCAACCTCGTGGCCTTCTGTGAGCAAATTGTATTTTCAGGTCACTGATTCTAGCTTTCATTTGTTTTAGTTTAAATTGAAGTCAATTTCTTATAAAGAGCTTTCAGGCTTACATAATTTTTCCGTTAGAATCTCCTTACAAATCCGGTAGTTTTCTTCTTCAATAGTTGTCTCCAACCTGACATTCTCCAAGTTCAGCTTCTTCTTTATGTCATCAGTCACAAGGTGACTCTCAGCAATATCATTAAGGTGTCCAGACTGATAATCACTCCACAAACTTTCAAGACTCTCCAGAGAGGGGCACCGAAACGTTATTTCGAGAGATCCGACGCCCACAGATTTCAAGGCCAAGTTGTATGTATCCTGTATATGTTCTATCAGAGCAGACACTCCATCGGCTGTTGAAAGCCTACGATATTTTGTGTAAACTTGTATTTGTCTTATTAGAGTTTCATGGATTATTTCTTCCTGTTCATCACTAAGGTCCTGGTAACAGTGTCTGGTAAGAATTTCTGAAAGTAAAAGATAGCGATACTGAGAAGGCACGTGTTATCAAAATATAGGCAGTATCCTAATAACGTCTTCTTGCAACATTTTATTTTCTTGCCATAAAAACACCTATTAAAACGCTACACTAATTCGAGTAACATAACAGCTTTTTTGTTTCAATCACTCAGTCAATTTTTTCACTGCTTAAAATTAAACGGTAAACCCTCCTCAGTGTAAGAAAAGGTGCCTCCAGTCTGTAGCCTGAAAAAAACACCCCAACCTTCGCTCATGCACTACAAGACAGAAGCAGGAGAAAGCAAAATTGTCAATATTAATAATGTGTTCAGTTACGTATATACCTGGATAAGAGGAACGTCCTGAAATTTTACGCTTACGCCCACTTTGAGACTGAGATATTTCAGTTTGATCTCCTGCTGCAAAATGAGCTTTCTTTTCAGCACTTTTACCAGGAAAACTTTCTTCAATAAGTGGCTCTTTGATTCTCTGTTTGTTGCCATTTTCGGATGATCCTGTTGATTAGTTACAAAAATACTTTTATTTCGAGGGTACAAAGTTGAAAGTTCCTTTTCGCTGAAGAGAAAGTTAAGGGTTGTTCTAAAAAACAAAGGGAAGGAAAGGCAAGTGCTTTAGGATTAGCGCTGGACAGTGGACTGCCTACTTTGTATGTATTTCATCAGCTATACTTTTCATAATAGAACATTCACGCATAATACTTATTAATTTGCAGACAATTAGTACCTCGAATGGTCAAAGAAATAATTAGCTTTTTAGTCCCCAGCACCAAAGACTGAAAAATTCTATTCATTTGTATAACTTTATGTTGTAAAAGTACTATTAATGTTTACTATGAATGAATAAATGACACTATATTTCAAAAGGGTGCATAATTACAGACTGTAGTGCCCCTTATAGCCAACCACATAAAACTACATAACCATAACAGTGCTAAAATACTAAAATATAAAACCAATTTGTCCGAACTAATTGCTTGTGAGCTGAGAAAAACAAGTACACCTGAAATACTTCATGAAATTGATTGTGTAATGACCAATCAGTCGACCAATCACAATAATTATTGTTCATAACCTGGTACCCAGATCTGGGTACGAGATTAAATTGTTCAAGGAACCGACAAGCAAATGTCAAACCCACAAACTAGTTTCTCATTTTCTCAAGCCTAATTGGCTGTTTCCTTGCAACAGTCAATGGCGTTCAGTAAATATTTTTCATGTCCATACACTCTAGTTTTACGAGTTTTACAGCAGCACCTCTTACCATTGACCTTTTTCCACATTCTCTGCACAAACTCTTCGCATTGTTCCTTCCAACTGTACATCTCTCGATATGACGCTTTGAGTGCTTTAATCTCTTCAAGGCGCATTCGATGTCTGACACGAACAGCTTCTATTGATTCTGCCCATTTCGCAGGATCATCTAAAGAGACGATGCATGAATAACCATTAGGAACATTTTCTAATGCTTTGGCAATTCCCGACTTACTACCAACAAGAATAGGTAGGCCTGCAGACAAGGCTTCAAGTGCAACAAGACCAAATCCCTCGGATTTTGATGGCATTATTAGAAGGTCAGCTTCACACAGCAAATCTTTCAGTCTGTCTCTACTTTGTATAAATTTTCTAACAGTCAACTGTGCTTCTGCAATGCCATGCCGAAGAAGTTTTTGTCTAACCTCTTCTTGCTTTCCTTCAGGTGCTCCAACAAAGATTAGATGATAAGGTTTGTTTTTTAACCGTTGATCAGTAAATGCTTGAGCAGCAATGTTGTATCCTTTGAGTTCAAAGTCCTCATCATCCCCACGACCAAATAACAACACTTTGAATTCGCTATCCTCGTTAGGATCTTGTTTTGCAACTAAATCCCCAAACTCCCTTTGAAAAAGGCCTGGAGTAATGGTCAAAACGTCCCGATCAGCTGTCTTGCATCGCTGTAAATATGACGTGTAGGCTTCTTTCAGTCTGGGTCCAACAGGTACAACAAGATCAGCAAGTTTGCAAAGTTCAACTTCTGATTCGTGTTTTGTTTCACCTTTTGAAATGGGGTCTTGGCCAACAACGATGTCCATGAAGTGGTCCTGGGGTGGGATGCTCAACCAATCAAGACGATCATATGCTGCACGTTCTTTTGCCTCAACAATGGTGATTCCATAGCCACCAGCTTCTCTTACTTCTTCAGTGTTACAAGCTCCCTCTGGGACCAGCAAAGAAACCTTCACCGCTGAATGATTTGAAAGGTGAATAGCAAGCTCTCTGTTTATTGTTGACAACCCACCAGCAGATGAACCCCACTCACCACCAAGAAGAGTAACATGCAACACTGGATCACTGGTCTCAGAATAGCAAGCCTACAAAAACAATAACAATAAAAGTGAATAGTTAGGAGACACAAGACCAACAAACATAGCAGGTTTGGGGACTGTCAAGTGTTAGTACATAAATTGTAAACTAAGTTGATAGGGATAGAACAGCCAAATTTTCACTCCAATTTCCCACCACAGTAACACATACAGTTGTTATTACAGTGTCTTTAGAAACAAACAAAAACTAGGAATTAATTAGGCACATCAACAAATATATATAATGTTTTCAAATTTTATTATTAATCAAACAAACAAATGGCCCAAATGTAATGTCCACTGCATTCCTTATTTTCACCCAGGCACCAAAAGGACATGATCATACCATCACATGTAGTTTTCTGTTTTCTTGATGAAAGCAGTTTTTACACAGCATCTAGCAACTTTTAATGTTTATTTTTGGAACACATTACCAAATAATCATAAAGTTCTCTTCAAAGGCCATGAAATGACACTGTATAATTATAGTGTAACAGGAATAAAATATAGCTATTTGTAAAAAGAATAAAGAAAAAATAATGAACCTTTGGATTGTCCAGACTGCATTCTGCTTTCACAGTTTCAGGCTGATTGGATGAGGCAGCCATGGCTGATGAAAGGAAAAATAACAAATTAAAATGACTTTCCTGGTAGTAACAATTAGTCCTAATACTTGATGTATGTGTGACTTTCATCACAAAGTCAACCAATTTTTTTTTAATTCTGAACATTTGAGGTATAGCAGAATCTGGTTATCAATGCTTTCACAGTACAATCACGCTGCTGACCACACATTATCAGATAACACATGGCTCTCTGCTGTCAGTGCTGTAATTAAGCAGAGGTCGTTTTATCTTTTAATAATAAATTATATTAATTATCAAGACATAATAATTATCATCTCCATTATTTGTATTTAATGCACATTTTCTATGCAAACACTGCAACAATGTGCTTCAAAACTAATTAAATATAATCTAAGACCGTCCTTAACTTCTGCATTGTTTGATTCTTCTCTATGACAAAGACTTCCTCATATTGTGGTGGAAGCTGGTTGAAAAAAGTCATTTATTGAACACGATAAATCATCAAAATTTAAGATTGCTTCCCAGTTTCTTTCTGCCTCAAGTAACAGGTACAGGTACATTTGTATACAGCAAATGGAATTAATGGAATATGATATCTCTAGATTAGTCTTTTAATAAAAATAATCAGAGCAATCAAACAGGTCAGGATTTCCACCTGTTTTTTCTCTGGGAATTACTGAGTAAAACAGACCTCTTTTTAAAGAGAGGGGCAGAGAGGGGACGAGAGAGAGAGTGGAGGGGGGGTGGGTGGGGGGAGAAACCTTAGGCCATTTAAGTGTCTGACTTCAGTGTTCTCCTTATCAGGCAGTAACCAGTAAAATTTACCATCTGAAGCAACACTTCTTACCACCTGCAATGGCCTAAAGGTTTTCTAAAATTAAAGAAGTACTTTTAAAAAATACACAAGCTGTGATCTGATCCAATTACAGTGAAACCTGTATTAAGTGGACACCCTCGGGGAAAGCTGTAGTGTCCGCTTAATATAGGGTGTCCGCCTAATGCAGGTTTCAATAGATAACACCATATGAGGTGTCAAATGCCATTCAAATGAACAGTGGAAATGTTGAGAATACTCACAGAAACTATGACGACATGCGTTTGCATGAATTTCTTCATCAAAATGGACCAATTGATCATAGCACCTTAAACATAGATTGCAACTCAAATTTGAAGAAATCAGATGAGTGAAAAGAGCTCTATGCAAACAAAACGGAATAGAAAACAATACTGTACTGGGAAACTAATCAAATGAGTTCGTCAAGTCACGTTTTTTAATGTAAAAATCGAAAAATTTGTGGGTGACAATTCGAGGCAATCTTTAGCATTTCCGGTGTCTGGCATGTTGGGTGGTGGAATTTAATTACAAGTGTCCGTTTAATACAGGTTGGCAACAATAGAAATTACCATTTCAGGAACTTTTTAGGTGTCTGTGTCCGCTTAATAGAGGTGTCTGCTTAATAAAGGTTTCATTTAAAGTAAATCAGGGAAGTAAATTTGGGGACTTCGGCTACTGTCTGCTTAATAGAGGGTGTCCGCTTAATACAGGTTTCACTATATCACATGCCACAAGAAAATAAATGAATGTAATTGGACTTACTTAAGTATACAAAGCTTTTCTTTTTATGTGCCATGCATTTTGGAAAGAGAACATTGAAGACACTATTGAAATCAGTCGTTTTAATTTCTTGTGAAAAGGTAACAACGGCCAATTTAGGTAAAGTAGGTCTTATATTTAGGAAATGACATTTCAGAGAACTTAGCTCCTAAATTTCCCGGCAAGAGCGGGGCCACTTCCTACACTCCACTACCCGCCTGACCCCGGAAACGTACACCTCTGTGGTGCATATTTTTTGCCTTACTGGCTGTGAATGGTCCCTTACCTGCTGAGGAAAAATTTAGGAAGAACATTGAGACTTTGGTTGCATAATATCATTTTCATAATATCATAGGATTTAAAGTAACAATGACTGTACTGTATGTTTGTGCCTTTGCTGTGGTTTCCCTTTATACATGTATGTGGCTGCCAATATGGTAGAACAGGTAGAGGAGAATGAATATTAATTGCAAGGTCCCACAGCCTAGTTTCAATCATGGGTGCCTGAAGGCATGCTTACATAGAACCTTTTAAAAATTTAGAAGCTCCAAAATGCAATTTTTTTGAGGGTAACTGATGTCAATAAATACGATACTGTTGATAACTATTTTAAATTTAAATTTTTGTATAATATCATTTCCTGGATTTTCTGTAATGAAAAAGAGCTATTGAGTTAGGTTACTTACAGTTCCCCCAAGCTTCTTAATATCAGCAAAAACTGCCATAAGGCATACTAATAAACAGCAAAGAGTTGCCCATGTCCATAAGGCTGTGGAGTGCTGGTAACAAGCTGTAGGCCACAGTTGTTCAAAGGTCTGATAGAGTTTTACACCAAATCAATGCTACCATCCAGCAGATTAGCCTGAATTTCATCCGATTACTTTGAGTTGTTATTTATACTCCCACAGTAACATCTGAATCAACCTGCCATTATAATGCTGTCCAGTGACGTCACTACTCCTTTGCTTTGATTCATGCAAAAAGTAAAACACGATTTTCAAGTGGCAAACCAAGAAATATCATTTTGAAATGTCTACATGATACAGAACAGCTGACAGAATTGCTCTACTCTTTTCGATCATAATTTATGTTTAATGTTCAGACTATCAACTGCATGCAGTACTCTAAACCTGTTGTAATTCAAACTTAGTCGCAATCATGCGATCAAATAAATACACACAAGGAACACTGAGTTCAAAAACACAATAATTTCCTTTAATTGAAAAGAAGCTATTGGTCCTTAATGAAGAAAAAATAAAACAAGGAAACAAGAAAGAAAAGCTAACAAAATCATTACACTTGACAGTGAAATTAGCAAGAAGGTTGAATGACAACATGACATTGGTCTCAGAAACTTAGCATTAACAAAATCACTGTGGCAACAACAAAGCGGCTCTAAATGAAAAACCTACCAACCCTCCACAATGATTCTTCATTTGCAGTTTAGCAATTCAGTTTCGAAGACAAGGGGAATTTTGCTGTTTACAATAAAGAATGATTATTGAAATGTTTGAACTCCATGCAAGCATGCCACCAATGCAATCCCCTGAATATCAATTGACAATCCCACAAAAATTTCCCATAATTATACATAATTATGCAAATGTTTAGACAATCAACCAGTCAAAATCACTTAGAACCCGGTTTTTGGGTAGTGGTGACGTCACTGGACGGCATTAGTGGCTAGTCGATTCAGACATTGCTGAGAGGAGAAAACTGACAACTCAAAGCAATCAAATGAAATTCAGGCTGACATTAGATATGTTTTAAGGAAAAAGGGGTGGGTGTTCAAAAGGTTGATTCATACACTTATATACTTTATAATATACATGAAAAAATTTCTAGATTGTGATTGGCTAAGAGAAATGCAGTTTTTAGGTAACACGGTGCAGAAAAAAGGTAATTTAGTGCAGAAAAGAGTAACAAACATGATTGGCTAATAAACAAAGGAACTCACTGGGAGCCAATCAAATGCGCCATGTAAATGGCGCAAAATTTGGATCTGCACCGGACCAGTTTCGAGTTGAAAACCGCAATGGTTGGCGTTTGCAGCACATTTTACTTTTGCGACTGAAACAACTGTAGAGGAGCTGAAAAACTGCTCTAAAAACGAAAACACTGTGAAAAGCACTGGTTTTTGGCTCTCTGTTTGGAAGAATTGGTGTGTAGATAAGGAAATTACTGATGAAATAGAAAATTATGAGACAGCTAAGCTTAACACTTTGTTCGAGCATTTCTATGCCGAAATAAAAAGGTGAAGATTATGAACCAGAAAGCCTTAAAGTAATGATGGCATCGCTCGATAGACACTTAAAGAACAAAGGCTGCACCCTGTCCTTTGTACGTGACCGAGAATTTAGTTCGTCCAAAGAGGTGTTAGAGGACAAAGCGAAACACCTTCACTTGGTTGGCCGTGGTAAGCACCCAAACAAAGCTCGGAAAGTATGAGAGAGGGAAGAAGAAATTCTCTGGAAGAGTGGAAAACTCGAGGTAATAACCCAGAATCTTTAATTCAAACAACATTGAACAATTCCATGAACTGTTCAGCCCATTTCAGCAGCTTGCAAACTTTAAAAACATTGAGCAAAATGTTGTTTTGACTGCACTTGTGATGATATATTCAAGTTTGCGGCACTTGAATAAAGCTATCTTGCAATTTTTTCATGAATATTATTAATAAGTAATCACATGATTTTTCTCTTGCAATTTGGAATAAATGATCACTTGTAAATTTTTTCAAAGACCCCAAATTGCACTCGCCCTATGGGCTCGTGCGATTTTGTTAGCCTTTGAAAAAATTTACTCGTGCTTATTAATTCCAAATTGCACTCGAAATCATGTGATTACCTGTACTTACAAGATGTAACCACCACACACCTCTCTTTCCATGTGTGCAGATATTGTCCCATTATTGTTTACTGCAAGCAGCAGTTGTTCAAAAGGTGGATAACGCTATATCCATCCAGACAAAACATAATCCAATGGATAGTGCAATTAGTTTTCCTAATACTTGTCCATTCAATGTAGTGAATAGCATAGTAATCCATCTTTTGAACAACCAGGAGTAGTTGTGCAGTACATGAGTTACAATGATGGTAGGCAAGTTGACGTGTACATGTTGACAAATAATAATTATTAGGAAGTACCAATTGCCTCCTCTGAATGAATTGATCTTTTACTAAAAGAATTCACCAGCTGGGTTTAATTGTCTTTTTAAATGAACATACTGAACCAAGGACTGTCACCTCCAGGCCCCAGCCCCCGTACCCACCTTCGCCATACTCTTTGGGAAATGAAAGACAATTAGAGAAACAAATGAAAATTTTGGAGCTGAAAAAAGTTAATAAAAGAATCCACCAACCAAGAAAGAAATGTTTGATTATCCAAACTTATGGCATTAGACATTACATGAAAAAACTTTTCAATAGGGGCAACTCACAAGATAAACCTTCTCTTCAACAGTAGGTGAATCAGTTCAATCTTGGTCATGTTGAAACGCACACCATGCAGACTGCAGACTGCAGACCGTGCAGACTGTGCAGACTCAGTGTTATTTTTTTACTTGTACCTCAATTTTCTAGTAAAATTTTTACTATAGTTTCCTGCTTCCTCTCATTATGTGCACTGCGCATCACCATCATATGTGCACTGATGTGTACCTGCAAGGGTCATGGGTAGGAAATGAGAAAATCACGGGCTCATGTTTACTGGCAGATGTAAAAGTAGTTTTGCGTGCTTTTAGCTGCGCCGCTTTCACACAGGAGTGAGCGCGATGGAGGAAGGTAAGCTGTTTCCTTCTCTAACTGTATTATAGTGCCACGATTATTTATTTGTTTAGTAGAAGAAGCTTTTTCAGGTTAAGTGACTTAAAATAAAACCCTTTTCGGCTACAACGGCTACGAGAGAGACATTTCCTCAATTTCCTTGATTGTTGATGATCATCTTTGGTTTGACTCTGTAATTCAAACCGGTGACTTGCCGTCATTTCTTCAAATCTTACAGATACCGATGTCATCATTGTTAGCTCGGGATATCAAACCGAGACGTTTGAGAGATGGGCCTTGCTTTAAAATGTGTAAATAAATCAACGGTATATCTACCTAAAAATAAATATTCTGATTTCCACGTGTTTGTCGGTTCCGTAAGCGTCAGAATTAAGAGAAGAAGGGCAGCGACTTGAAACTTCTCACAGATAATATTCAATGAAAATTAAGACAAAATATATCTAAAATACACGGCGGGGGATCTAGTTCAATGCGCATTAAAACCCCCTCCACATCTTCGAGTTGTACAAATAATACATTTGTTACTAATGAACTATTTAGTTTTGGAGCTGCATAAACAAGAACCATGATAGTCGAACAAGATTGTCGGTTTCAAACCACTACCACTTATTGGCGTGAATGCATGGAGCAAATACAATTGT
>CALNXI010000655.1:0-29506 GCA_942486025.1 Porites evermanni | reverse complement strand
CTACCGCCGTGCCGAACTCAATTCATGAATTATAAATACATTAGAATATATTTAAAAGTTTGCTAAACCGTTTCTTTATTTTTGTGTTTTGTTTTTGGAAACAGCCGTTCCATTCAACTGTCATTGTGTGAATTAAATTCGACGTCTGAAACCAAGTCGTGCTAATGTCGTGCTGCAGTCGAGCTACAGTCGAGCCAGCTTAGCACGGCAGTAGCACGACGTTTGAAACAGGCCTCACACGATGTTATGGCTGTGGCTACTCCTTGAAGCCAGACGGAACCATACCCGATCCGCCTGGTGACCTTGTGCTAACTACAAGACTTCACCGACAATATTACAAGGCAGGTCAGCAACAAACGTCACCAGATATTTCAAATGTATACTACCATGTCAACCCATTCTGCATCAGGGTGACCTTTCCTTCCTTCGAGCCAAATTTATGCCGAATACCAGCCGATCTCCAACCGTTTCTTCTCCAAGAACACAAACAGATGATCGTACAAAGGCTTGCTGTAAGGTTCTAGTTGGACTGTGGTCTGTTACGATCAAGTCACCATATCATGTCCCGACTATTTGAAAGCATCAGACATTGAAAACTAAGACTTTTTTATTGTTATTGACGACATTGAACTGTAGAATCTGGGATTGTTACTTTACAATATTATATGATACAGATTACAATGACGCTAAATTAGATTATGAATCTTATTTGTAGATTTATTTGTATTGCATACGTTACTGTTAGGAGTTATGATACCTCTTTTTTCAAGGTAACCTTTTTTTATTGTTATTGACGTCGTTGAGCAGTTCAGAGATGTATGTAGCATCTGGGATTGTTCGTTTAGTGAAAAAGTCTCAACTCAGTTTCGTTACAAAACGAAAATTGTCGGCTCGAGTCTCCAAAGTTATGCAGTTTTTATTGCTATTAAACACCTACGATACAATCATGTTCATTTCTAGATACAACTAGTACTTAACAATGTTAATTTTATACATATAACAATGACGATAAATTAGATTATGAATCTTATTTGTAGATTTATTTGTATTGTATACACTAATGTTAAGAGTTATGATACCTCTTATTTTCACTTGAGAAGTTCTTTGAATAGTAGATGATCGTGTTAATAAAGCCAAACTTTTTTTTGCGTTTTACAAGTTCTCGTTTTACAAGTCCGCGTCTTACAAGTCCAGTCCCGTCCAGTCCCGTCCACGAAATACAGTATGCCGAATAAAAAAAGTCCTGAGCTATAAATTGTTCTTGAGTAAGTATTGAAAAATTGTGGCACACATTTGTAACTTGCGCATAGAGGAAAACAGTCTTGATTGAATTAAGGTCAATCAATTTAACAACGGGAACATAATATGTAAAAAAGTAAAAGGTCTCAAACTGAGAACAAAATAATGAACTGGAAACTAAAATAATAATGAAGATATGGCGTTTACATTTTCATAACTAAAGTTAGAACCCCGGCGGATAACTCGAACGCTGAAGGTAAACGACAAAGACTTCGAGTTTAAGCGGGGATTATTCGAGTTATCAGGTAAATTTCAGCGAATTTTGATCAAGGGAAAGCAAATTTAGTTCGAGTTATCGAGGTTCTGCTGTAAGATCTGCCAGAATCAGTTAAAGCTTATTCATGCAGGATACCATCAACCATTTGCAACAACGACTACAGTTATGTCTGCAGTAAACAAAAAGGAACCAATAAATGGTATTTGATTGCATCTTGAAGTTTCCCGTTCGGTATAAGTTAACTTTGATCTCCAGCTTCATTATTTGAGTACACAGTTACCATGAGAAGACACATTACGAAGCAGGAACATACCTTTACCTTCCAAAATTCAGCTGACTTATCGTTCTCGGACATGACTGGAAGCACGTTTCACGTATCAAAAACAAAATAAATGAGCAATCCTCCTTTAAACTAACGTCAGTTTCAGATGAAAAGTACTGGTGCTCTTATCAATGGAAAGTCCACCTGAATTTGAACTGCCCAAACGGAACTTCATTTGAATTCACACTTTTCCATTGGCTCAAAAGGTGCACGTGATGACGGAATTCACTTGGTGAGAGACTGGTAACCAGTATAGCTCAACCAACAAACATTGCGGGTAATCTACTTGGTTATCTAAGTCATACTTTAGTCACACTTTGAATTAATCAAGCTGTCAGTTAATTGTGCTTAAATCGGTTGATAATTGTGTTTTAAAGATTTTGGTCGCAATAAATTGTGTATATAGATGGTGGTAAGTGTCATGGAAACCTTGTTGTTATTTGCACTTAAAGAAATGATTATTAAAATTTTTAAGCTTTTTCATTACATTTGAACACTATCGTTTTCCCCAAAAATAAGCCATTCCCATAGTTAACAATGACTTTAAAATGTTTGGAATTATTGAGAATTCCTAGAAATTCTCATAAATTCTCGTTGGCGTTTTAGCAATTCCCAATAATTCCCAAAAATTCCAAAGACAGTTTCCTTTAAACCTGGAATTATTGGGAATTCCTCGGAATTCCCCAAAATTCCAACTGGTGTATTCACCCATTCCCAAGTATTGCCAGAAATTCCAAGGTTTTTTATCTTTGCTCATTTGCATGTCTGGGAATAAAC
Source organism: Porites evermanni (assembly GCA_942486025.1). Classification (NCBI taxonomy): domain Eukaryota; kingdom Metazoa; phylum Cnidaria; class Anthozoa; order Scleractinia; family Poritidae; genus Porites; species Porites evermanni. Next base: position 26,891 of record CALNXI010000655.1, on the reverse strand, counting down.
TGGAATTCCTAGGAATTTCCAGAACTCTGGGAATTCATTTCACAAGGGACCGGGAAGCCGGCTTAAAACATAAATAAGCTTATGCTTACCTGACTAATGATTTTCAGAGACACTTTACTCTCAATACTTGTCTTAGTGAACGAAAATTATTGTCTCTGTACATGTTTTACCGAATTATATTTATTTCATTGATTGTTAGTATTCCCTCTCGCAATTTTTATCGCTGCGCCGGTTGTTTTCATTCGTACATAAACATCGCATGCAGGAGTATAGCTCAAAATGCCGCGCGTAAATATCACTCGCTTTTAAAGATTACACACAAAAAAAAACATAAACAGTTTTATAAATAAAGGGAAATAAAACCTAAACATAACAAGTTCTCTATCGTGTTGACGCGTAAGAAGAACAAATTTTGTCCGAAATCTGCATGATAAAAAAACAGCGCTTCATAGTACACCTCAGAAGTGATGAAAAAAAGAGTATATTTAAAAGGCTGGTATACACGCCAGCAGATTTGTCGCCAAGATTTACTTGTCGAACACAAAAAATCCGGCCTGATTTTTTATTTTGGCCTCCCTTTTAGACAGAGGAATGCAACCTGTATATTGGCTGCCATCGACTATTGTGGACTATTGTGTGTTTCATAGAATTACAGGGTGTCCCAAAAGTTCGTTCCTCTAATTTCATGCGCTATAACTTTTGATCAAAACTTCATTTTTACATGAAATTTCTTACTATATGGAATACTTGTGTTCAGAAGTTCAGGTACCGACATCCCCTCTTTGTTTTTTTATCACACCCTGTAGCCGTTACGGCATTAAGTGAGATAAGCCATGTAGCATGTAGAGCCCTAGATGATTCATTTTGAGCTTTTTTATCACCTAGTATGCAGGAGTCACTTCGACCCCCAAACAATGTAACTTTTTAGATTAGGCAGCTGAAACAATATATTTTGGGCATTGATCCAAGAAAAGGTGATCATTCCGTCCCTTTTCCACAGTAAGGCTTTTGTTTTTCTTCACAAATTTGAGACGAGCTGAACGTTGCAAGGCGGACGGCCCTGGCCGGGAGTAAAGTTTTTTTTTGCTATCTTAGGGGTCTCCAAACTTTGCTTTTCATGAACCTGCTCCAGACTTAACTTGCTAACTGTTGTAAGATCTACCTCGCTGGGTTTCCTGTTTTGTACATGGCCTTTTTAAAACTATTTTCGCAGGACTTTCGGTCTTCCCCTTCGTTTCTTGTCTGTAAAACCTTCATTTCTTTGTGACCATCTTACCACCCAACATTCGGATTTTTCCATTTTTTTTAGGAATTTCTTTAACTGAAAAGCCAGTAGATAGAAATACATGCTTCTGCTCGCACGTAGCTGAGTGTTTTTTTTTTTTGTTGAGGGGGTTTATCTTTCAGGATATTCACACAAAACAAGTTAGGAGTTCGAGCATTTCGGGCTACAAAATGCAAAAAATATATGGCGGGAAAATTTACTCGCGCAGCGCACCTTTGGCGCGAAATTACACAAATCGAATTTCGAGTCAAAAGATGGAACAAGAAGTATGAAATATTAAGTTAGATTGAAAGTCACAACTTTGGCTTAAATTATGTGTTGATCAAGTCCAATCGTACTGTATTACAGACTTATAAAGGAGAGGAACGAACTTTTGGGACACCCTGTATATTTCGGGGCTGTCCAATTATCCATAGTCTCTCTAACGGAGTGTTGGAGAGACTATGAATTAACCTTAATAAAATAAGGTGATAGGCGACTGGGTTATTTCGTTTGGGAAGAATTTGTTTTCCAGGCCTAATCGACTATGATCGAACATGATTGCTATGTTTGGGTGTACATATGAGACTATTAACTCGATGTAAAATTTGTTTCACCCTTGGACTGTCAAATTATTTTTCTCTGAAATCGCTTAGCCTTTGTCTCAAAATTCACATGAATGTATCCAAACGTTAACTGATTTGTGGATTACAAGTTTATTGTTTGATTTAAATTATAAATTTAATAACGAGAGCTTCGCTTTTAGCCCTGGCTAAATCTATACATTAATTTTTTTCTTTTGTTTAGTATAAATTTCTGAATTTGGATAGGTTGAAGCTTAATCGTTATATTTTTTGTTTTTAAGTAAAGTTTATAATTGGACGCTAAATCTCTCTATTACAAACTAGTTAGCTTAATGAAGCCGGACCTTTTTCAAAAACACTACTCTGCAAATAATAATAACAAAAAATACTAAATTAAGCCACTACACATTTACTAAATCTTGAGGATGAAGTCGATTTTGAATCGGGGTGGCTCACTCCCTGTGTCCTTTCTTGTTCAGCTTTCGGTTTCTCCTCTATTTCCCCTGTGGTACACGAATTGGGTGGCCTTAGTGTTTCGCTAGATTGGAGATGAGCACCTGGAACAAAAGTGACACCTGCTGCATTTTCTGTTTCCTGCGCAGGACCCATTACAAACTTAAGATGTTGTTCCGCTTCCTCCATTAAGCGTTTCAGTCTAATAACATCCTCTTTATCAGCTTTAACCACACTAATATCAGCTCCTAGATCCACAAGCTTTTTCACAGCTTGGGCGTTTTCATATCTCACTGCCAGTTGAAGAGGAGTCCTGCCTTCTGCATCACATATGTCTATATTTTGCAACCCATACTTCACCAGGAGATCAATTATCTTGCTGTTATTTCCACGAGCTAATAAGTGAAGCGGTGCATATCCATCATTGTCTTGAATATTTACGTCCGCTTTGTGCTCAAGTAACAATCTGGTGAGGTTGTTGTGAATCCTTTTGATTGACCCGTAAAGTGGTGTATATCCACTCTTATCTTGTATATTTACATCCGCACTGTGTTGAAGTAACAACCTGACGATGGTTTCGTCATTCCTTGCGACTGACACGTGCAGTGGTGTACATCCGTCATTATCTTGTATATTTACATCCGCGTTGTGTTCAAGAAATAATCTGACGAGGTCTATGTTACCCATTATGACACACCAATGTAAGAGTGCATATCCACTTTCATCTTGCATATTTACATGATCCTCGTTGTGCTCTAGAAACAGTCTCAGGAGGCTCTCGTTACCCTTTTTGATACACCAACGCAAGAGTGCATATCTACAAGTATTTACATTCGCGTTGTGCTCTAGAAACAATCTGACGAGGTTTTCGTTTCCCTCTATGACACACCAATGCAAGGGTGCATACCCACTTTTATCTTGTATATTTACATCCGCGTTGTGCTCTAGAAACAATCTGACGAAGTTTTCGTTCCCCTTCCTGACACACCAATGCAAGGGTGCATACCCACTTTTATCTTGTATATTTACATTCGCGTTGTGCTCAAGAAACAATCTGGCGAGGTTTACGTTACCCTCCATGACACAACAGTGCAAGGGTGCATATCCACTTTTATCTTGTATATTTACATCCGCGTTGTGAAGTTCTTTGTTAGACTCCTCCAAAAGCAAAGGGAGATACTGTGTGGTTACGAAGGGTGCATATCCACTTTTATCTTGTATATTTACATCCGCGTTGTGCTCTAGAAACAATCTGACGAGGTTTTCGTTCCCCTTCCTGACACACCAATGCAAGGGTGCATACCCACTTTTGTCTTGTATATTTACATCCGCGTTGTGATCAAGAAACAATCTGGCGAGGTTTACGTTACCCTCTATGACACAACAGTGCAAGGGTGCAAATCCACTTTTGTCTTGTATATTTACATCCACTTTGTTTGCAAGTAATAATTTGATGAAATTTTCGTGATCCTTTCTGATTGAAAAATGCAGTGGGGTGAACCCAGAACCATCCTGGACATTTACATCAGCTCCATGCCTTAAAAGTAAGCACAATGCCATGTAGTTGTTGCAATCAGCCGCTAATGTTAATGGTGCTTTTTTACTCTCTTTTCTCTGGGCACTAACGTCGGCACCAAGATCAATAAGGGTCTCAATGAACTGACTGGAGGATGACCGACTTGCATGCAACAATGCTGTGTAATCATTGTCTGTCCCTTGAGAATTAATATCTACTCCGTCATTCAATACAAGCTCAACCGCCAGTTCCGCATCATTACTGCATGTAGCCAACTGCAGCTTGGTCAGTCTTAAGTTTTCCTTGGCCCGCTGATTATAAAGGCTTTTGATACGATGATAACGATTTGTAGTTCTCCTAAGACGATAAGATGATAAGATTTCAACTGCAGTTTTCCCTGGAAAAACTTTGGCATTATTTCCCGTTTTCACAATTTCCATCTCTTCTACAAAGTTATCAAGTAGGCCGTGAGCTTTTAAAACAATGTCATTGTCTCCCTCGAAGACAGCCGCCTGGAGCAGATTAAATCCAGATTCTTGATCCACTTGCAAGAAGGCTTTTCCCGAGAGTTTCCTTAGACTGACCTATAATAATAATGATCATTTTCATGAGCGACAAAAATATTGAATTCGTTAGACACATTTTATAGTACCTTTTTGGCAGATAATAGATAAACGGGGTTCCCCGGCCCTGTATTGCAAATGGACACATTTTGATTTTAATTTAATTTTAATTTAGGCCATTTTCACTGCATATAAGTCATTATAATCAGACACGAGGAGGGCAGCGGAGAAGGACTAGTAGGGAACAGAGGAACCCTATGAGCCAGTCCAACCAATTTTAAAATAACGTAAAATGTAGAAAAAAAAAGAAGAAGAGGAATAAAAAAGAAATTGTCAAAAAGTAACACATGGAAACTGATAATTATGATAAGAGACTACACTAAGGATCAAAGTCCCTTATAATCTTATTCTTGTAAAAATTTCTGCAACGTTTCTTGAAGGACGACAGGCTGAGATCTCCATGAATAAAGAATTCTGTTAAAAAGTTCCCTTGAACTGTTCGGTTGTTACTGAATTTAAAATAAGTTTATTACTCGAAAAGGATCTTAGTCTCTTATCAGAGCAGAACTGAAAATAGCGGGGGTCTAACGAGCAATGTGGGTAGATATTGGTCGCTTACTCTGATGGTACAACTAATGAATACTAGCATCTCGTTGGCTTTGTTAACCTGAGCATAGATGTTGAACGACCGTCACAAACAAACAACAACAACAACAACAAAATATTGAGCCTAAATACAGTTACCCTGTAAATTAGCAAAGAACGCTATTCGAAGCAGGGAAAAGTAATCGTATTTTAAAATAATGAAAATTGGTCAACATAACAATACAGAAGCTGATCTGTAGAGTTTTATACAATGATGTAAATGCTACGCGCGCTCTAGTTGGTCGTTGCCCATGATCTATTGGAGTACAGATACATGGATGACGTCACGGGAAACTTGTTTTCTTTGTTTTGTTCATCATGAAGCGCGGTTTTGAAAATGTTTGTGAGATTATTTCGATGAAAGACAGTGAAAGCCTCGAAAAAAACTTAGCAAGAGCTATTTACAAAGAAGAAAAATGGAGAAAAGAGAGAAAAAGAGCTCTTTACAACTTAAGAATGTCTAAACTACAAGAAATCTTCACAACAGTTGTCATCGTGTGTCACTGCTACGAGAGACTCGCTGTTTTGCAAAATGTTTCGCCATTATTCTGCTTTGAGCAAGAAAAGACGTTGAAAAACTTTCCGAAGAAACTGTATACAAGTAAGATAAGGAAAAAAAGAAGAAGCAGAGACGAAATATAGCGTTTGGGACTTAAAAAATGCCTAAACTAGCACAGATCTCCGAACAGACAAGCGGTACGAGGCAGGTATGTGTATCGGTTTGTTTTTCTTTTCTGATCATTGTATAAAACAAATAGATTCCATGTTGCCGTGGGTCTGTTCAGTAATAGATTACAGAGGATGTCAAAATGTGGTAAAAACATCAGTGACACACTCGCCTGCGGCTCGTGTGCCACTTTTGACGTCATTTGTGATCTATTACTGAACAGACGCACGGCAACGTGGAATCTATTTGTTAAACAGATATTATTTTAAAGCTTAATGTTGAATGATATCGGTGGCAGACAAGGAAATAAATGACATACACGAGATATTAGAACTTTTTCATTTGCTTGATATCACTAAGTATTTGGGGAACATCAGTATAGTCATCTGTTTTCTTAAGAATCCCCAGGACAGTTTGTTTGATTTTGGATTTGAATTGAGATTTCCTCAACGACTTAAGAGATTTAGGTAGACCCTTCCATATCAGAGCACCAGTGTTCGCTAATGATTTTTTCATTTTTTCCGTTCGAGAGTACTCAACATAAATAGTACAGTATAGTACAGTATCTATTAAATCTCCACGATCTGGCTCTTCCGATTTAATTAACAAATTTGGAAAAGGAAAGGAAAAAAGACTAATTTACAAATCTAATTATTAATAATAAATGGAAAAAATACATACTACATGCATATACTTATTACTGACTTCCAAATACTCTTATGACATATAAAAAATCAATTACTTGTTTGTATGGACCTTAGCACCTTAGCCCAAAGCACATATACCATAGCTTAAGTAAAGCGAAATTAGGGACCGAAAAATAATCAATAGAGTTTGACGAGGAACAAAATGTCTTAATTTTGCAATAACACCAAGGCATTTACTGATTTTTCCGGATATGTGCTCGATTTGGTGTTTCCAGGAAAGATCAGCGTCAATATAAACTCCTAGGTATTTAACACATTGCCGTTTCATCTCGAGAGGTTTGTGTGGATTCATATCATGACAAGAACACTTATGCGAGGAATAAATAGTAAGCATTTTTGACGCGGTCGAGAAATTACAAAGCTTGATTTCTTAATGTTAAGTGATAGTTTATTGGCCTTCAGCCAGTCATAAAGATTTCCAAGTTCAGTGTTAAATTTGTTTTCGAGTTCGTGTAAGTTTTTATTAGCATACAACATGCTAGTTTCATCGGCAAACAAAAAAAAGTTGAACACATTGTTTGATTCGTGGATATCATTAATGCACAAAGGAAATAAAAGTGGTCCAAGTACTGAACCATGGGGTACCCACAGAGTGTTAGTTCTTGGTCTGATATAGAGTCATTAGCAAGAGAAATGTGCGAATTAAAAACGGATTTTAAGAAATCTTTGTTGTTGTTGTTCTTATCTATTAAGTAATGATGATAATGATGACATAATTTAATAGAGGCCAGGTCTGAAAACGGGTGTAAAAAATGACAAGCTATGGGCTATATGGGCTTTCCATCCTGAACACCCTACGCATGAGCGAATTTAGGGGTTAGCCGAATGGACCGCGAGCACCCCTTTTTCTGTGAAATTTTATGTTATTTTTAAAAGAATTCTCAGTAAAATAAATACAGTGAAACCTCTATTAACCGGACACCTTCGGGACCTTCCCAAGTGTCCGCTTAATAGAGGGTGTCCGCTTAATTGGGGGTCCGCTTAATAGAGGTTTCAATGTAGTATCTATATATGGGCAAGTGTCGCCCCCCCCCCCCCCTTCTAAATTTCCGCCCCTACTATTAAAGTGAGACCAAATTAAATGAAAAATGAAAATAATAATAATAGTAATAATAATAATAATAATAATAATAACTAAATAAATAAATGTATATCCCTTGAAAGTTGAGACTTAAACAATCCCTTAAAGTTAGGCTGACTATATTCATTTCTTCTTTTTTTCAAACTCTCTCCTCTCGCCAAGCGTAGCGTATTTATTTGTCTTATTTATTTATTTATTTATCTATCTTATATATTTATCTTATACATTTATTTATTTATTTTTATTCATTTCTTTATTATTTTCCGCCGTCCGCATCCGCCGTCCGTTTCCTCATTTTACAGACACCCGACGAAATGTTCGGTACTGTTATTTTTCTGCTTTATGCATCGATACCGATTATGAAACCATAGAGGGATGAAACTGATCTAGTGTTGTCTGTCTTGTTGTATATCTTACTTTTTTAACACCTTTGGATGAATTTTCTTTAAACAAGGTTTTTCTTTTGTCCTTTTATTTCAGATGTGGCTAGTGGTTTTACTCGGAGCTGGAATATTTACACTGTACAATGACATGTGTATGTTATATTATCTGTCCTTTGCTGTGGTAACACGAAGAAAGCGAAACGACACGTCGTGTAAGATAACATTAATTTAAAACTATTTGCTTCAGTCAGTAATTAGTCTTCGAAAATCGCTTGTATTGAAACTACAACTCTGTATTTCTCACCTCCTGACCCGTTTTTTAAAATTCAATCCTCCGTTCAGTATGGCGATGTAATTGATATGTAACGCAACGTAATTTAGTATCCTTACCCAGAGCTTCCTCAAACGTTAACCCTCGGCAAACCGTCCTTTTTGTTTGTAACCTTTGCCCTAATCCAATCCTAAGCCTTGGCTCAACAATCCATAATCTGACCTTCAGCTTACCCATATTCACAGCTAAACTTTAGCTATCCACCCTAACCACCTTAGCGTAACATCCTTTTCCTGACAAGTCTAGCGTTTAACTCAGTGGATCAAGTCATGTGTTATGACTATTGAAATCAGTTGAGACTGCACGTCTAACCCTAACTCTATCCCTAGTAACCTATCTAACTCTATCGCTAACTCTTCCTCCCCTGCTCTTACATTTACTAGTATACAGTAAAAACTAAGTAGCAGGTTTTTTTCAAAGTGAGCCTTACCAGGCTCTTATAAAATGTTTTTCTTGGAAACTAGGCTGTTTCGGTTCTCAAATTAGGTTCTTATTTTGTTTGGGGAAAAAAGATTTTTTTGGAAGAATATTGGTAGTATTTAATGTTTGTACAAAATATGCATGTTGTCATGTCTAAATAACTGCAATTTAAGAAAATAGAAACTCTTAAGTTTGCCATTAAAATGATTTGACTGAAGAATCTGTTTCAACATTTCTACTTCATCAGGTTCTTTCTGTGGCCCTTCGCTGTATTACAAACCTGACATGATAACAAGTGTCACATGCATGTTTCACTGTTTTTTTTAGATAAAATAAAATATTGGTTTGGATTGTGTTTGTTGTAATGGGTGAAATTAGAAACTTAGTGAAAATTTTAACTATACCCTGAAAATTAAAAAGATCCGTTTTTATTATATACATACTGAGAAATACTCACCAAAACGTTGTTTTGTAAATTTTGATACGCAAATGAGTTCTAGCCAATCAGAGGAGTGAACTATGGTTTTCACACGTGAGAAAAATAATACGTCCAATCAGAAGCCACAGAGGTGTGTGAGTTTCGCGCCAAAATTCCCGTCTTTTCTTGCAGCTTGCTGAGCGCCGCTTCGCGCACATTCGAGGAGAAAAGTTTTTCTCAAAGAGTTTTTTGTCGTTAAAAAAGTGAAAAACATGTCAGAAATGGAGTGGAATAGTTTCGTTTGTTTCACTGTCGATTTTCTTTTGACACCTCTCGGCCGCTTTGTTGTCGCCTTCCCCTTTTTGTCTTGTTCTGCATTCGAATATAACACGAAAAACAGCCTCGAACTTTGTCTTCCATTTATAAGCTTAAGCTTATATTGAAACCGGCCATTTTACTTAAATGACTCATTTTCAATTGTACATTCAGAACAAACAGTTAAGATTACGTGTAGTTCTTGGATTACCTCATATCCTTACCGTCATTTATGTTTTTAAGAAACGTTTCTACTAAAAAGCTGATACTTCGTTTTCATTGTTATTTCTTGGTGTGTAGCGGCAAATTTAAGCATTTTGGAAAGATTTAAAATAAAAAGGCCACCAAAATGATGAATGTCTCAGTATGTATACAATAAACACAATGCCACATGTAAAGTGCTTCGTACGGTATTTACCCACTCGTTGTTTTTGTATCAGAAATCTCACTCGTTCGATTTCTGATACAAAAACAACTCATGTGTAAATACCGTACGCTAGCACTTTCCATGAAGTATTCTCTATCAGTCCCATAGTGTCAATTCAGCCCTGCAGGCCTAAGTCTGATTCAGCCCTTCCTGGAGCCATTTGAGCACGATTTAGGCCAAAAAACTCAATCAGAAGGTTATTCCAGCCCACGTTAGGGCCTATTTCAGCCCTTGAGACCAAATCTGCTCTAGCTAATTGGACTGTATTTCACTCAACAAAACGGCCCTACTTTTTTGGCTAAAGCAAATCTTTCTCATGTACAATGTAGATAATTATTAGATAAGCTTTGTACCTGAATGGAACGGTCATTTAGAAATTTCTAGTCGTCCTCAAGTAAAGAAAATTTTAGGCAATTGACACCATAAAATACTATAATACTCTTTGTTGGTCACTCCAAAGTTTTGCATAAGCATTGTTTTCAGTTTCTCTTGGGAGTCAAGTAATGCTTATGCAAAATTTTGGAGTGACCAACAAAGAGTGTTATAGTATGTTATGATATTTTCTGTGGTGGTCATTATTTGCTTCTCCGAACAGATAATTCACAGAAAACACTCGTTGGGTGCCCTTGCGGTGGGGGTACGGATTTACTTTAAAGTCTAATAGTTACAGTTGAGATGCACTTTCCAAAGAATTGTGTTTGAAACTTAATTTAACTTAATGTTTGATAACGATGTGTGATGCATCGAAACGTCGAGTAACGTTTTTAAGTTTAATTTTTCTTGTTAAATGCTTCAGCAGGCAACTTACTATCGAATAGTGTAGCCTTCTTCCCACCCATGTGGTTGCAACATATTCGCCATTGTGTCCATAACCATTTTATAAAGAGCGCATGTGTATAAGACGAAACGCCAGAACCATAGACATTAAAAACTAAGAAATAAAATATACGATGAAACCGGTATTAACCGGACACTACACGACCTTTGCTGGTGTCCACTGTTAATGGGTTTGGTTTAGAGTAAGCTCACAGTAGATTCACTATACTGTGATCTCCGGATGGGCGTAACCGAGGGAATAAAAATAATGTTCGTGTAGAGAAGAAGAAATATAAGGTCTTCGCGATATAAGCTACGATTAAAGCTCATACGATAGGTCCTACAGTAACGTTCCACATTAGCAAGAAAGATACAAAAAATGCAAGCGAATTTCTACTGAAAGACAAGGTTGGCAAGAAGGACATACAATCTGATATCTTACTGGTTGATGAAGACTTGGCCTGGCACCATTCTTCCGCACCAACTGCACTATGGAGTGGTGGTTTTGACGTTCAGCTTTTTGCAGAGGTGTACGTTGAAACTAAAAACATCACAAGTAGGGTGATACGTATTACTTACCACTTGCTATTTACCAAGAAGAATATTCTAACTACTGGTACCGTGAATGACCTAATAAACGCCCCCTCTACGCTGTTAAATTTGCATTAGACGCCCTCTCTAAATAAAGCCTCCTGTCTAATAGACGCCCCCTATAAGAATGACTCCAAATACTAGGAATTAGCAAGAAGGTGCAAAATCATTCAAATTATTCAGTTTCTTTCTTGATTAACGAGGCTTTGCCTATTTCGTCTTGTTCAATGTCAAGTGAGAAGTAAGGATAGCCTAAGCATGGCAACACAATAACCCTGAGCTCTGACATCGATGTTGGCCGGATTTAAAAGAGCGATATGGATCTCTAGACCGCCTAGGATCATCAATTGATAGATATCGATAGGTGCGATTTGAAAGAGAGATACATAATCTCTAGACGGCCCAAACTTATCAATTTATCGATGGAGTGGATATTGAATTCCTTTTTAACTCTTGATTTTTTCGCCGAAAGCACATTAGTTTTGTTGAGCTTGTTAGAGTTATGAGAATAACGACTCTCTACTAAAAACGCCTCCTATCTATTAAACGCCCCCGCTTGGACCCCTAAAATTAAAAAGGCGCCCCGGGCGTTTATTGAGTCATTTACGGTATGTCTACATAGGGTAGCCACCAACACAAGGAAACCTGTATTAAGATGGCTGGAACCAGTCTTTTTGCAGCTTCACCTTCCATCTTTGAGTCTCTCGTACTTAAATTGATCCTCATTGTAAAACCATTTTATTATTCATTCAAAATATTTCCCCAATTCTGATTGGCTAAAAGCACACGCATAATTCACCATAACCAGTTACTGATGACCAAATTTGGAAGAATTTTGTGTTTAACGAGGAAATGGCGTCAAAAATGCAGCCCGCTACAGGTTAAGGCGCCGTTACCGAGAAGACCTGGGCAGGAGGTTGAGTTGTTTTTGTTGTGACAAAAAAATGGCTCGTTTCAAGAGTAAGAACTACAGCTGGAACTAGGCGAAATAATAGCTAAAAACATGGCAAAAACAGCAAGAATTGGAGAATATTTGGAGAATATTTGGAGAATATATTTGGAGAATATTTGCGGAGCTGGACAAACCTAAACGTACACTATCGAAGATACACTTAACATCGATGCAGGTAACCACGTTTTAGCTATGTTTTTAAACTAGGAATTATTTTAAATGAATAATAAAGCAATTAATGCATTCGGCCTTCGTAGGATATGAAGAATTAAGCAGATCTCGGAGGCTGTTATACACCTCGGCCGTCGGCCTCGGTAGAGAACACCCTCCTCGATCTGCTTAATTCTTCATATCCTACTCAGCTCGTTCATTAATCGTAAATAACATTAGCCTGGGACCAGGCTCTGTAGTGGGAGAAAAAGGCAAAAAACGGAATGAAACACCCCGCACTTCGGAGTCTGGTCCCAGGCTATTATAACATATGTATTAGACATAAACTAAACTTTATTATGATATTATTTTTGGGCGATGGGAATAAATATCAAGTGGCAGTGACATCACAATAGTTTTAGCTACAAATCGGTTTTCAGCCCTTACCACCACTTTTTTTAGAAAACGGCTAGTCTTCTCGGATAAGGACGATAAATTGGAAGCTTCGTCTCACATGCTAAATTCTATACGACGTTAAATGACTCAGAGTGAGGGAAGTAGTCCCCGGTGTGGTGGTCTATCTCTAATTCACAATCACTTTAGGGGGTATTCATAGCTAATTGCTTCTCTTAAATACTTGCAAACTCCTGCACCAAAAGCAGTCTGGCAAAAGTACCACGACCATTGAAGGAAGTATATTTAACAATTATTCCTCGTGCCCGATGACTCAGAGGCCATGAGGGCGAGAGGAATAATTGTTTTAGTAAAATCCAACTAGTTGGTCAAAAATATCGAGAATAAAAAAAGTTTAGCTAGTTAAAGCTAGCCTTTAATCCTTTTTTGCCACCAAAAAGCCCACGCTTTTCGCTACTAGTGGGCTATAACATATAGCCTAGTAGTAGCTCAACCAATCAGAACGCAGCATTGATAATAGACCACTAGTCGGATTTTACTAAAAAGAGATATTCCCAAAATATAGGTCCCGTGGTGGTCCGCTAATTGTAGTAAATTACGTTGATTGTAGACGTTCATTTTTTCACGGCATTATATTGTTTGATTTATACAACATTTATTAACTCACCTTGTCTTCAGCGTTGAAGTTCGCACCATGTTTTAACAAAAGCTTAACAACAGACTCCTGTCCATACCAACAGGCAAGATGAAGAGGGGTCAGAAAAAACTACCAGAAAAGGAAAAAACAACGCAGTTAGGTCACGTTGAAAGAAGCCAGCTAGTCCCGCTAATAACAATGGTCTTGAAATAGTGGACTAATTTTTACGACCAAGCTAAGAATAAAGCCAAAGCGTCTTTTCTTTGTCCTCTTTAGTTTATTCTGAAGCAATCCAAGTGGAACACTCTAAATGAAACCAAATGCAATGTTGGAGGTCACATTTTAGTAGGAGACCAATTCTTTTATTAAATTCAGAGACCTGATTCTTTTGCATGGGGAAAACACGGTCCAGAACATCCTCAGGTTACTATCGTAAAAAAGTAAACAACAACAACAAACAAACAAACAAAAATTCGACCACTAAATAAATAAAACCATTTTTATTCTCTGCAGTGCTTAGCCTCAGACTTAAACATTTCATGTTGGGAACGTAATTGGTTCTAGCAACATTTCTCCCATAACTTCACAGTTTACGATGATCTGAGTAATTGTCGTCTTAGATAGCACTGTTGGTAATAATATTGCAACAACCTTTAAGGAAGTCTTCTTCCCACGTGAAAGCAATCAGAAGAGTTTTTTGACTTTGATGACGACTACCACAGAGAATGTCGGAACGTCCTTTCGTGTCAACAACAGTCCTATTCAAGTACTATTTGACGGAGTCGGAGTCGAAATCATAAAAGTGGAGTCGCAACAGCGACGGAATCGGAGTCGGAAGAATCAGAAAGTTTCCATTTTCTTCCAATTCCGCTTCTGACTCTGTCGCTTACGATCAAGTGAAAACCAGACTGTCGGAGTCGGAAGTAGAAGAGGAACGATAAACCAATCACAATGCACGTTCTCACGCTTTGTGATTGGCTTTGTTCTTCCACTTCTGTTTGAGACTCCTACGACTTAGTTTTCACTTGATCGTAAGCGACGGAGTCGTAAACGGAATCAAAACGCTGTTTACACTAGATCGTCAAGTTCTACGCTTCTGATTAGGACTCCGTCGCTAATAAAAACCACCCTTTAAGGAAACACTCGCGCAAGATCTCATTTCATTATCTCATTCTTTAACCAAACTTTTGGGTAAAAATCCATTTACAACATCGTGAGCTATAATATAACGCTGTGGTGTTACATACATAGTAAATAAAACTAAATCTGTGTATCCTGAAACAATCGGCAAGTACGGGTTTAAAAAAGAATTGTGAATTTTCCCGCCATGTTATCCGTCTTAATGATGGTGTCTGCCATCACCGACCAATCAGGATGAATTCGTTCACAAACGCAAGGTATGCAATAAGACTTTTATACAAAATCTTGCTTCTTATACCCTGCCAGCTCGAAAGCTGGCGCAAAACCTCAACACAAGCACCTAATTGTAGTCTACAAACCTGATCTCTTAGATCCACATCTTCTCCACTTTCAAGAAGCGTTTTGACCGTTTTGTATTGTCCACTGATAGCAGCCTTGTGTAGAGGGCCTCTCGACGCCTAGTTTAAAAAATATCCTTTTATGTAAATGTAAAGAGATTACAAAATCCTGTAGATGAAAGCCAAACTCATTAGTCTGCAAACTTTGCACTCTGTTATAAAACGTTATCCAGCATTTGATTTTAATCCCTCTTCGCTCCCATATTAAACTTTACTAACTATAGTTGTATAAATACTGCAGATAATAACTCAGAACTGAGCAAATGTCCTCCAGGGCTCACTGTAAAAGGGCTCGCAATTGTGTACAGTTAACGATGTTGCAACTCATAATAAGGCTACGCTCTGCTGAGTTTGATTTTGGTGCAACTCGTTAACAACATGGCACTTAATTTCTTGCACCAAGTGACGTTTTTCATTCTTTTTTTTGCTTTGTTTGAATACACAACGAGCGCACACTACACTATGTATCTTAACGATCTTCCTGCTGAACTTACTTTAGCCTTCTCAGCTCTGGCCATAGGTGACAGAGCCTGCTTCTTGTCCTAGGATAATAATAAATAAATAAAAGGATAAATAGATAAACAAATTAATAAATAAAAATTAATTTATTGTGCCACTACTGGTATTTGTTTGGTATGAAGCTTCCATCCAATTTAGAGCTAACGAGCAACTCTCCCTATTCACCATTTTGTTTCAAGTACCATCTAACACGGCACCTCTTCAGGTTACTATTATGAAATACAAGGTCCAAAACCAAAAATTCCTTGATAAAAATTGGCTGCCTTGTTACATTCCTGCTTGATTATATCGCCAGTTTCACCACTCCCCAAAGAAAATATACTTGTATTCTTTAACGCTACGCTCAGCCGAATAGAAAACAAGAGACAAAACAACAGAATGATGAATACAGTCAACTCTCTCTTAACGGACACATCTATAAGACGGACACCTCTGTAAAACGGACACCTAGAGTTGGTCCCTGCCTTTCTTTGCTCCCTCTATTAAGACGGACATCTCTCTAAGACGGACAGCTAGTGCCGGTCCCAAAGGTGTCCGTCTTAGAGAGAGTTGACTGTATAGGCCATTATAGGGAGTCACCCCCGGGGGTTATAAGTATGAATTGACAAAACAACACAGTGATGAATGGAGGGAACCGCCAGCAATCTAGTTCGTTACACCAATAGGGCTAGAGTAACAAAAAAATCACCAAAATATAAGGGATATATGCAAAAAATAGGATACAAAGCACTAAGAAAAGCCAGATTTAAGACACATCATAAGCGCTAACAAGATATGCTGAGCAAAAAAAAAATAGCAAAGTAAACGGAGTCAGATTATTTTAGAAAAGGGATGCAAACGTAATAGTACAAATTAAACGTAGGTATACTTATAAACCTCATACATAAGAAACCGAAAAAAGCAGCCACGAGAAAACTGGTAGGCGTCAAGTGGTGCGGAATTCACAAGGAGTGGCTTATAAACGGTCTATTGATCAAAATGGGAAAAAATGCACCTTATTTGAGTGTCAATGCATTTAGCACGAAAGTACCAATTGGGGACACTATTTTTATGTCTCCTACTGGAGACGGGACCGCCATTTTACATGGTCATCCGAGGTCCAGCAAGAGAGAGGTCCAGGGAAAAGGCAGTACCTTCATTTCTCAGACATTTTAAGACACTGAGTGTTGGTCCGGTCCCGGGATTCAAACCCGCGACCTCCCGCTCTACAGTCAGGCGCTGGTATTTGTTTGGTACAAAACTTCCACCCAACATCGAGCTAACAAGCCGCTATGGGAGCGTACACTTCGTCGTCGTGGTTGTGGATTAATCGTGAATGCGGAGGATTAGTGAGAAATTAGATTTTTCAGGATACCCTTCCTTACAAGTACCCTTACTTTTCTCCTTTTGTGTAACAGACGTCCTTTAAAACTCTACACCTTCTCCGACAACGTAACTAGCTAACATCAGTACACTCCCTTAAAAAAACTTGCTGAAAATGCACAATCTGGATTTAGAAAAAAAAAAAACGGCAGTACAGCCTGTTATCCTTCCTTCGGGCCGTAGCGCAGAACAGAAACTTTGATCTATCGGCAAGGAATTTAACCGGCAAACCAATAAATTTGGGTTTTCCATGGTGTAAAACGATTTCCAAGCAAGAAAAAAAAAAACGAAAGAGCGGCCACGAGTAAACTGGTCGGTGTTAAGTGCTGTGAAATTTACAGGAGTGGGTTGTAAAGAGTCTAATGATCCTCATGGGAACTGAACTAAACAACATAATCAACAACTAAAGAAATACATTTGAGCTTACTTCACTCCTCCTTGTATCCTCTTCCTGATCTGAATCAACTGTTTGAGATGAAGTTTCGGAGATACTTGCTACTCCTAGTAATCAAAACAGTAGTGTCACCAGCAACAAGATACCAATTATAATGGCCTGTAAAACTTGTTTTAAGCGGGCACCCTCGGGGAAAGTTTTAGTGGTTGGAATTACGTACTACAGGCGGAATGTTTATCATGAAGGTTATCTCTCTTCAGCAATGCAGTGTAACGGTACCATCGTTTAAAAGACCTACTGTTGTGTAGCTTTTGCAGTAAAATTAAACAGTTTACAACCGCAAATTTTCTAGTGTTCAATTTGAAAGTTAAGAACAAGAAAAAGAAAAAGAAATTTTTGTGTTGTGTTCACTTACTCTATAAAGCGGGCGCGTGAAATTAGGAAGTTTCGTGTCGCAGTCGTGAAACGACGGCTAAGAAATCTTATTCAAAGTAGAAAGACTGCAAATCATCTTAGTCGCTAAGAAATATATATCTACGCGTCGCAACTGTTCATCAGTAGGATGCCTAAAATGCGTGCAATGCCACAATTGGTTTCGACTCCATTAAATCCTATACCAATTGCAGAACATTTTAGGAGGAGCCACCCACCCTATTGGACAGCGTGGCATGAGGCACGTGCAGCGTTGTTGTTCTGCTGCTGCTTGTTCGCCGTTGTTATTGCCTTCGCCGTCGGTTAAACTCCCTAATAAATGTGATCCAGAAATTCTGTTACTATGGTAACGTGACGTCACACTTCTCCTCTCTTTTAGCATAAGGAATAAATCTGCTGAAATCCAATGTTGGCAGTTTTTGTTTATTTCAACAAAACGGCTCTTTCTAGTCATCCTTTACGTTTTACCTTAGGTTTCCGCTTTAAAATCCGTAGAATCTATTCAACAAAATACGGAACAAATTACAACAATTTGTATTTCTCCCACAAAAACCTTTCCCACTATTTACATCCGGGGACTTTTATGTAAAACGGTTAATCGATACGTGCGAACTTAACTTCCTAACTCTTTACTTAAACTGAAAATAAAAATAATACTGAACACTTTACTTTGAAATTTCTACTTTCTGCTCAGTAGAACAGAAAGGAAAGGGCTGTACATAGGAAGAAACTAGGCCATTTCGCCTGTGAGCCTCATAAGATGTGCAGCTCAGTCAGATGAAACAGGAACAAGAACATAAGTGACAAAGAAGAAGCATTCTACACAGCAATCCTAATCCATTTAACTTACATGTAGGAGGTGCATTCGTCAATAGCTAATGTTGTTGACCTCCATTAGTCTCCGAATGCCCCCTTTATCATTTCATGATTTGTACAGGTTATCACATGATTTCGAGTGCAATTTGAAATAAATAAGCACGAGTAAATTTTTCAAAGACCAACAAAAGTGCACGAGCCCGTAAGGCGAGTGTACTTTGTGGTCTTTGAAAAATTTACAAGTGCTTATTTAATCCAAATTACACGAGAAAAATCATGTGATTACCTATACTAATAATATACACGAAAAACATAACTACAACAACGAATTTTGACAGCGCGCGCGTTTTTAGTTCATTCAACAGATTGGCTGAAACAGACTACTACCTTTGTCAAATTCAAACTTTTTCAAGACCAACGCTTTCAAAATCATTCAGCTAAGAACTTGGAAATGTGCAAGGGTTGATTTTATATGGTCACCAGCCTGTTAAAGATAACTTGGTTTACAATAATCAGCAAAAGTAAGTGTTTTTAAATTCATCCTCGATTATGAGAGCTCGGCGTTTACAAGAAGCGTTTACAAGAAGTATACTGCCGTTTTGAAATCAGGAGAACGCTTCGCGCAGCCAAANTTGTCAAATTCAAACTTTTTCAAGACCAACGCTTTCAAAATCATTCAGCTAAGAACTTGGAAATGTGCAAGGGTTGATTTTATATGGTCACCAGCCTGTTAAAGATAACTTGGTTTACAATAATCAGCAAAAGTAAGTGTTTTTAAATTCATCCTCGATTATGAGAGCTCGGCGTTTACAAGAAGCGTTTACAAGAAGTATACTGCCGTTTTGAAATCAGGAGAACGCTTCGCGCAGCCAAAGATGAAAGACAATTGCTAAGGTTTTTTAACGACTGTTCATCATTGTCTGTTCCTGAGACCCCATCATAGCTGAATTCATGGAGAAATTTTTGAGATTTAAAACCCGAAAATGAAGGAGGCAATTTGTTTTCTTTCGACGCTGCCATCGATGGGTGAGTGGAGCCACAGTTGTTGTGATGTCGGGAACTGTCAGTATTAATATAAGATTTGCTTTTTCTCACCGCCGGGGTTTTCATTATTTCATTAGGCCTACTGCAAGAGTCATCCTACGTAGCTCTTCTTCGTCGGCTTCATCGTAGTCGTTAAGGAAAATTATACCTCTGTGGCCTGTGACGTTGGCGATATGTTCTGAACTTACAATCTTTGCTTTCTTCAGCTTCCTGACTGTTGCTTTTCTTGCACGATGATTCGTAAACTTTTTTCTCACTTTCTTTAAGGCTAGTACCGGCTAAGAATTCTTTCATTATGTTAGTTATGGTATCTTCGCCCATTGGTTTAGTTTGGACCAGATGTTTAAATTTTCAGTTTCGTTTGCTACTGAGGTAGAAAAAAACAGACCATCGCATGGATGTTTTAATAGAGGTCTTCGCTCCACAAAAGACTCAAAGAGAGCAACCGGAAACTTTCTCCTCCAACAAATAACGTACGTGACTTGAAATCCCTGTTGTTATCATGCAAAACTTGTATCCTTGTTCATTTAAATGCCTGAAAAGTGTAGCTGTCATGGTTTGCGTTTGGTTGCAACCGTTTTTTCTTTATTTTCTTACTTTAGGCGTAGTCTGTTATAAGTAGCTTGTTTTTCAGTTTCTCTGGTTCATTTTCCTCGATTTTGTTGACAGTATTTTTCTCTTAGCAACGCATTTTCAATACATTTAGCCAGAACGACGTACTTTTTACTGTGTTCAGGTTTTTGGAATATTTTTTAACTTTTCTATTGTTGTTTTGCGTACGAAATTAAATCCCGTCGTCGTCTGCTGAAAACCATGGCCATTTTCTTGAATTTTGTTGTTAAAACTGCTATAATCTGATTGGTTCTTGGTGGTTTCTTTTGTGTTTTCAGCCAATCAGAAACCATTTGTAATTTGCACTCGTGTTACAAGTTTTGCACTCGTGTTACAGGGGAACTGCACTCCTTTCTCAGCCAATCGGAATTGAGTAATTTTTTCGTGTATATTATTAAGGTGGTAAATGACATTTTGTGGACATTCTAGCCAAGATGTTAACATTTAGCTGGATTATTGCACTCAGTTCTCTATTAAGTATGAGGGCCATGAGTAAAAAAGTTTTGACAAAAAATTTCTCCCACCAACTGTCCATTAGATTTGCGTTGAATTAATTGATACTGAAATAGATACAGGCAAATTGCTCCAAGTTACATATTAAGCCAAAATACATGTTCCCCAAAAAAGCTCTATAGAGACTGCACAGCTCACCTGCGATTTCCATAAGAGCTTTCTTACAAATCAAGTAGTTTTCTTCTTCTATAGTTATCCTCAATCTGACATGGTCCAATCCGAGCTTTCTCTTCAGTTCATCAGTCACCAAGCAACTTTCAGCGATATCATTAAGGCAACCCGATTGATAGTCATTCCATAGTCTCTCAAGACTCTCTAGAGTGGGGCACTCCACTGTTAATATCAAAGACCCCTTTTGCACAGACTTCACAGACACATTGTGAACCTCCACAAGATGGTCAAAAAAGGCACTTAAACCCTCACGTGTTAAAGGACTATGGTGGATCAAGTATTTGCTTGCGTGAACTTCTAAAATGTCATCCAAGTTTTCTTGTTGCTCATCGCTTAGATCTGGGGCACTGATTATAAGTTTAAGAACTTTAACAATGGCGCCTAGAAATTAAGAAAGGAACAGTGAGACGGAAGACTTTAGATAACAATTCGCAAAAATGTTGGAAATCGGCTACATTGCATAAAACGCATTTACTTGAATAAAAATATTTGTTAGTGCGTCTCAATGACGAGTTTGCTTTCGTCGGGGTTTTGCATGTTTGTCAGAAGTACGTTTCATCTCAGCTTTTTTTAAAAAACCTTACTTTTTTCCGAGAATCTACCTTTGAACACAATGATTTGAATGACGTGTTTTTCCTTTTTTTTCCCATCCGGCGACTGAAATATTTGACAATTATTGAATGAGCCTGAGTATGACATGAAGAATAATGCAGGTCGAGGAGATTGTTCGGCCTCGGCGGAAAACAGCCTCAGAGATCAGCATAAATCTTCACATTATACGAAAGCCGAATTTAATAATTGTGTTATTACTTCTTGATTAGAAATGTCTACATTTTAAGATGAAAATTAGCGATAGAAAGTCACGGCGTTTCGACGCCTCCGAGGTCATTCTCACGTGCGAGTAAAAAATAAAAAATCAGCATTAACATTACAAACGGTTTAAAAATGTTTTAAAAGGTAAGAATGCAATTAATATTAAGATGCGATGAATAATTTACGTAAACAATGAGTGATAAAATATTTATCAAATTGAAAAGAAATAATAATAAAGCTAATGAAAACCGATCCGATCTCTTCAATTCGCTGGTGAAGGTGTCGGCACGTGTAGCAGACATAACCAGTATTATACAGGTTACACTGAAAATGATACACATTGTTGATTAACAAGGGGTCGCTTGTGTTCCCTCACTTTGATTTTAACCTTGATCTTTCGATTTGTGTACACAGGGCTAATTGCATTTGGCGTGTTTTGTGCCCTCACCTTTACTGGGCTGATATCGAGTGTACATATTACAGACATTTAAGACGTGATATTCAATTAAAGGTGGCTTTGTGCTTTTTGCTCTTAGCCAGTTTACTCCACAATTCGTCTTTTTTTTCTCCTTTTTTTCAAAAATTTCCGGATACGTGTGGACGGGGCCTAAGTTCTTGCTGAGGTCTCTTTGACACACCTTTTTTCCTTCCATTTTCTTTTTTAAAGTTATGACTTACTCATGATGACCATTTTGTTTGCTTGTTTGTTTCCAGGCAAGTTCGCATGTTAAAATAAATTTTAATATAATAAATTGTTGTCATTCAAATTTTAGAATAGGTATATGAACCCTTTTCAACCCCATGGATTTGGTTCACACAAATATAAATGAAAAAATTGTCTTATCGATGACACGGAAACAAAGAAACTCGAAACTTAATTAAAAACTGCACAATTTCTCAAGTTTACGAGCTTTTTGAACATTTCAACTTTATTTGTATCCCCCATACACACCCTATTCCAAAGGTAATTCGTCTCGAGTTATTTTTAGAATTAGGATATAGTTACCTCGCGCGCTACGTGGATGTTTCGTGGAGGTTGCGCATAACTAAACGCCGTGCAAAACATGTCGGGCGAAAGGCAATGAAAGCGTAAAGAGATCGAGAGCATTTCTGAATATTGAAGCGAAATGAGTCGGCGCTCACCTGGGAAAAGGGAATCGCTGGACTCTTTGACAACCGTGAAATCAGTTTAACTCGAATTTGTCGTAACCTCAGTACTTTAATAAAATGAGAAATTTCGCCGGTCTATTGAAACCGGTCGTTTGTATAATAAAGCAAGTAGGACGACAAGTGTTATTTTTGTTCAATAATAAAAGACTAATAAAAGAATAAATATCAAACCAGAAATTGCTCTCATCAAACTGTAAATTAAAAATGATCCTGAGAGAATATTCAGTGTGTTAAGGATTTCCCTGCTGTACTGTTAGCTCTATACAAGAGAGAAAGGACGATTCTCTTTTAATTTCCGTTTCGCTGACCCAGCTTTAGCAGAAATCTCTCTTTAGTCGTTTTCGTCGACAAAACAAATAGCAATATCGCTCTCAGCGTCTTCCGCCATTTTTTCTACGTTAATTCGTCAAGGACGCGTGGCTCTGAGCGTAGGTCATCCACGCGGAACACATTCGCGCTATGTGATTGGCTGTTGTCTAATCCCCCTTGGGATCTATGGTGTTAAAAATAACTCGAGACGAATTACCTATGGAATAGGGTGTGTATGGGGGATGCCTTCTCTGTCCCCTTTATCCTCTCTTGTTTGTATATATGTACACGGCGACGCCTTCCATAGGTTAACTCACATGCTAATGACAAAAATGTAAACAATATTCGCAGATAGTCAGGGAGAAAACTAAGGCCTTGATAACCTGGTAATACCTGGTAGTCCGAAAAAAAAGAAAATGTCATTGATAAAAGATGAATCTTCATTGAGGAGACCAGAAATATCGCCAGAAAATTATTTTAGTCTTCGTCGTTTGAGTGAGTATAAGCCGGTCCCCAGATTTGCAGTTTTTCGCGAGCCCAAGGTAACATCTGGTATTAAAATCTGAGTACACAAGTACAGTGAGTGAAGGATTACACTGCTACACCTTAAACGGCAGCAAGTCCTGTAGACAAAACCACCATTAACTGTTCTAACAATCACCCCCCAAACACCCCCTAGATGCACTATTGGGCAATAGCAAGAAAAACAAATCAGGTTTTTGCTTACCTGGATCACAAGAAGATTCTGACATTTTACGCTTACGGCTATTTTGTGACTGAGACATTTTAACTGTGGATGTTTCAGTTTGGTTTCCTGATGCAGCATCAACTTTCTTTTCACAGTTTTTACCAAGGGACGTTTCTGAAACAAGCTGCTTGTCGTCATGATAGTTTGTTCTTGGGTTGTTGTCATTTTCCATAACAGGCTCTGAGTAAATAAACTTTGGTTACAATAATAATTTTTTAAAATTCAAACTAGTAGGTTCATATAATCAACAACAATTTCTTTGAAACTTAAGACCCAGTCAATTCAAGGTGTGCGGGCCATTCCTACCCGGGGTGGACATTTGTTATGCACGATATATCGGGTTGTGTATTCCTGGAAAAAAGGCTCAGCGGCCGGTATTTTAATTCCTACCCCGTCCCTAACTTTTTCTCGCTCTCGCGCGCCCCCCGCGCATCTCCCGCTTGGTTAAAAGCAGACAGAAATGACTGCTACGCATGCTGCATACGTAGTCCATAGACCATTCCGCTGAAAACAATATACCTAAAGAAATTAAAAACGTTACAGTTTTCCTGATATCAGCATTCAGATAGGTATTAGTGAGCATTTTTTCAAGTTTTAAAGACAAAACTTGAAAGGGGGTCACATTTTTGTATATTTTGTTTTTCTATCATTTCCTGATAATGTACCATTGAAGAAAAGATAATCGACATTCCTAGCATGAGCCAGGTTGATAATCCTGTCAACTAACTCCTTTGTCTGTTTGGCCCAGTTGTATTTCCTGACATAGGAATTACGCAAGGTCACCGCTTCCTCAAGTCGACATTCCCCGTCCTTGGACCAGATATTCTGGATGGCTAAGGTTGCGGGGTCCTTTGACTCAATCACAAATGCTGAACCAAAAGCTACACTACTCAGTGCTTCTCCAAAACCAGAGTTGAGACTGACGAGCACAGGGAGACCAGCTGACATTGCCTCGAGTCCTGATAAAACAAAGCCCTCTGTTCTTGAAGGCATGACTACAAGATCCACTTGTTGGAACAAGCGCTTTAAACCCTCTCGGTCTTGAACAAATACTTTTACTTTTAATCGACTTGCAGGAACACCACACATTTCTTCGTGTTCTCCATACGGTGCCCCAGCAAACGTAAAACTAATATCTTCTAACGCAGCAATTGCTTTCCCAGCGGTGTCAAATCCCTTTAATTCAAAATCTTCTGCGTCTCCGAAACACCAAGACTCTGCGTTGTTGCCTAAAGCTATGACTGACTTGCTTTACAGCCTCAAACTCTTCAAATACTTTAGGGGTGAGGTCAATTAAAGACATTACCATCATTATTTCATTATTACAACTAGAAAGATATGAGCGAAAGGTCTGGTTCAACTTGGGTCCGACTCCAACAACATGATCAGCAATTTCACACAGTCTTACTTTGGTGTTGCGCTTTTCTTCACCCTTTGAAATTGAGCTTTCAAACATCCCAAATTCCTCTGGGTATGTGTGTACCACTTGAACCCATTTGTACGTTTTACGGTCTTTAATGACTTGTGCTTGTTTACCGAGTTTAATCCTATGACCTACGATAACTTCGATTTGCAAATCTTTCGGCGGAAAGAAAAAACAATTCAGTTGTTCAAAGGCAGGCAGCAGAGGCGTCGCCTGCACGATCTTTGCTTTGTGTTCAAGGGCTATCTTTCTATCCTCTTGACTACATTTTGGTAAAAAGAAAGTGATTTTCACTTCAGGGAACTTGGCTAACTGAATGTCTAATTCTCTGTTTATGGTGGAAAGCCCCCCATTACTTGGTCCCCATTCAGATGCCAAAATAGTGACTTTCACTTTGCGAGATCCATGCACTCGGTCATAAGGACTTTTTACAGTCTTCGATTGATATTGTTAGTCTCATGTGGTCTGCAAATGAGTTCCAGAGCTTTTTAGCTTCGTACTTAATGGACTCGAGTCCATAAGTGGTTCTCCTAGGTTCAGGTAAGCTTAGTACATTATTCCCTCTTAAAATATAATAATACTTGGAGCTGTGAAGAGAGAACAGTTTCTCAAGACAATTAGGATACGCAGAGACAAATAATTAAGCTTTCAAACATTACAATAAGCATTTTGTGATTTCTTCCACTGTACAAAAATGTTGTCTTAGCCTTCTTTAGCAACTCGTCATAACTAGAATTTACATCATTAAATATAAATCTCAAAATGCGTTTATTCAAAAGCTCCAGTTTATCTTTGGGTGAAGAAACGGACGGTAAGTACTCCAAAAATCATTTGAGTTTGCTGTTTCCGATTTATCGAGAAAATACGCCATGACTGCCTTTCTTCTCAGTGAAGTACATTTATTCCTTTTTTCTTTGTAAAGGGCGTAATAAGCATCAGTGCGATCATGAGTGAACTTTTTCCACAGCTTGTTTCTATGCCGAATGGCTATGCGCCATTGTTCATTCATGAACGGTACTTGATTGCCTCTCACATGGAATTGCTTTAGAGGTGCGTGCTCATTTATAATATCTAAATAAAGCGATTCAAATGCAAATAATTTATCGTTTACATCATGGAAAAATTCCATTACATTGGAAGGAGCATTATGCAAATCTTGTAGGATAGCATCGCTGTCAAACTTTTACTCTTCTCTCGCAAATTTTTCAAGATCGAAATCTGGGTGCGAAGAGTTTTAAAATTCTGTATGCGAGGGAGTGATCACTGATTTAGACATCAACCACGCCCGATAATAGTATTCTTTTCTTTTTGTTTGTAAGAATGAGATCGAGATTGTTGATGTTTTTTCTGTCGTTCTAGTTGGTGATGTGATTAGGTTCTTTAGGTTATAAATGTCCAATAATTCACACCAATCCCGTCTTAACTGGAGGCTTGTTTGGATCCATCATATCACAGTTGAAATACTGTCATTTCAACCCTCCAAGTTGCGACCATTTTAGTCGCCATGGCGCCTAAAATTTTGGAACTGGCGACTTGATTTGGAGAATAGTCGCCAAGCTGGCGAATAGGTTCGTGTTATCGCGTATAGAAACAGAAATGGTAATCACTTCTACTGAAATATGAAGAACATTTATTCTAGCTGATTTGAATTCCATTACTTTTTTACTTTTCCGTTGAAAAACATGCTAAATTT
>CALNXI010000654.1:175037-207537 GCA_942486025.1 Porites evermanni | reverse complement strand
GAAAATATTTCGAAATTTCAAAAGTGAAAGGACAAGACAACCTCAAAACACAACATTTAATATAACTAATACAGAAACTAATATAATTTTTTTTTAAACTCTTAGAATGGGAAATTTTATTTTAACTCAGGCGTTAAAATTTGCTTGCTTATAGTAATGTTTTATTCACCCGCACTTTTTTTAAGTCCACGCCACGTTAATGATATTTTTTTTGCCAGATAAGTAAAATATAAGTTATTTCATTTCTACGTCCCCCTTACAGTTCACTATCCAACAATGAAAAAAATAGCGATTAAAGTCGGATAATTTGACATTATTTTTACTTACTAAACTGAGGCAAACATGCAATATAGATTGCTGAAATCCTCAATAAAAGCTCTGCGTTTTAGAACAGGGAAGTAATTGTCGCCTCTAAAAATATTTTTATTTGCTTTGCGATTGAAATAATTAGGTTGTACCAAAATATATGATATTTTTCGCCTTAATTTACAATTTTTGTAAAGAGCTGGGCTTGCGACGAGGGCCTAATTTCCGTTCACCTGATTCTTAATCCCTCCCCAGAGTTTTTGATATGTTGCAGTATTTTGAAACAATTTTGCCTTCACTCGTCGGATAGAATGCCCGGTCACATTCGGGAATTTAACAGGCTAGAGCCACATTCGAGGCACGATTTGGTCTTTAAAATATGGCGGAATAATAAGACTAAATCGACTTTGAGAGTTTTTTGTCTCTGATCGTGAGTTACTGGTAACCAAATCTCAATGGGTACCACCGGAATATTAATATGAGAAAACATCAAATTCAAGATCTTACCTTCAATTAATATCAGCTTATCGGATTTCACTGGGTTTTTCGCGCTAAAAACCAACCAGAAAATCGCCATTTTTGCATGGATCTTCACCTGCGTAGACTTGCGCGGAAAGATTACAACTAAAGTTTGCAGAAATCGCGAACAGTACCAGTCCGCCTGATATCGTGACATCTCTTGTCTGCCTTTAAAACCACCAGTCTTTTAAACCAAGGAATGTGATAAAAACTGTTTTTTTTTTTTTATTTGAATTAGCCAGCGGGAAGAAAATTTCCAGAAAACGTCTTTGAAAGCCAAATTTCTCCAAGTTTGGGCCGTCTTTTTTTTTTATTTTTCGAAGTTGTTTCCAGTACTCTTTGACCGTTTTCTTGTTTTTACCTCATGTATGCTACATTTAGAAGTGTCACGGTTGAAAACGGCAAAATACTAACCCCCACCCGGACGGGAAATTTTTCGTTGACCTCAATGGACTGGGAATTCTACCCAATGTGGAAATCCTTTGATCTTCTCTACAAGATATGGTTTATTTTAGGGGTGGTAGCACTGCTGGAGGCCTGTGACGTCACCAACAATGATCACCGTCTTTGCCGCCATCTTAGACTTTACCAAGAATTAGAAATCAGGTTAAAACCGCGACTGAATGGCATTTTTTGGGGGTTGATATATAAATAAGCACTTTGCATGATTTAAGCCACAAGATTTACTTTTATTGTTGAACAAAGTTGAAAAAACATGCATTTTCACTTAAAAAGGCTGACCACCTGCCACTCATGACGTCACACCTCGTAACCATAGAAACTGACCATCACTGAACTTGTCTCAAAATGCGTGTGAGGGATAAAGGAACACCTACTAAAAACATTAGGTGCTGATGTTTTATCCTCTAGGAAAAACTCAGAAAACCTTAGGGGGGTGGCATCGATCCCCCCTCTTGTACTTTAGAACTGAAAAAAGCAAGCGACGGCAACGAGACTATTTAGATTAGAAAAACAACAACTTTACACGTGCATCACGGCTTTTTGTACATTTCTTAACCGTTTTGCACGACTGCCACATGAAACCTTCGATTTTTAATTTTAAAATTTAATGTCAACGCAAAGACACCCAGTGGAGGGGTGGGTACGCATTTTAATCACTTGTGTCGGTTGTTTTATTGTGATTAGTTTAACTTCTTTTCTTCCTATTTTTAGGCGCTGACACCGAGAAACCTCTCTCTATTTAAACGTACCTCCTGCCCATCCTACTTATCCAATTAGTTCTCAACAGTGGCACTTACAACGGCTGTTTTGCACGCACTGCAAATATTACAAACTAAATAGTGGTTACTCTAGTCACATCAAGGCAATAGCTTAGTCTTAATCTATTGCTGAAGACGCGTGTAGTCGAAAGAATATGTCCTGTAGTACAAAAGCAGTTGGAAGAAAACAACGTAAGCGGAATCAGGCTTCGTACATCCTTGCACGGCACCCAACCTTCTTTCCCTCTGCGTTTTATCGTCCTGCTGTGACTAAGGACAAGAGAACGTTTTCACAGAATAATTTCCGAAAAATTACACTGCATTTCCTTCATTTTGTGGAGATCTTTTGTCTTGGACTTTGCTGTAATTTCTTGTTTTGCTTCGTGCTTGCAGTGCAACAGCTCTGGAAAGTCGTCAAGTCATCACAGAATAAGCGTAATCTCGTCCGCTCCTAAGTACCAGCCTCCTGTGGGCAGAATGAAAGGCGAGAGAAGCACTCCGTGGAGACCTGGTGAAGAATATTCTTTACCCATAAAATTTAATGCGCGTATGTTGAAACCACTAAACAGGTGACATGAGCAGTGGCGTTGTATTTCTGTCATAGAGGTGTGTTTGTCCTATGCTGCTGTTGATGTCGTGGTCGTTCTGATAATGAGACCTTTAGATCCTTAGACGGGGACGACTACGAGAACCAGGTCACTTTAGCCGGGAAACGCTTCGTTCGCCATAAGAGCAAAATCTCACTGATGGGGTGAAAGATAGTAACGTCCACAGAGTGAGAGATATGCATGACGTCCCTATTATCTTAAACCTGGCACAGGCTTCATTGACCAGACCTCTCTACCAATTAGCGTGCGAGAAATCTTTCAAATATTAAAAATATATAAAAATATGTTTACTGTGTTTAAAAAGTGACCTAGAATTTCTAATCTCGTCTTAAAATCTATTTTGCTAACTGTCAACCTGGTTTATTGTAGGTTCAAGTTTAATATGGACAGTTATAATTCCTGCACACAGCCGAGAAAGCGTCAGCCCCACAAGCACAGCTCCAGGAACTCGAATGAGCGTGGAAGGATACCTAGAACTTTTAAAGATGTACTGATTCATCTGAGTATCATGCCATTTGGCAAGCTCAAAGGAATTTGCCTTGAGAGGAATTGGAGAGTTTCTTGGTGTTTTAAACAGGGTAATAATCCCCGAAATGCAGTGAAAAACAGTGAACAGTGAAGTCATACATCGCTCCATGGAAGGGAATCCAAGACATTCGTGGATTCTGGATTCAACGTCACGGATTTCGGATTCCAGGTCCTGGATTTCTATCTTTTTCAGTGGAACTATGACTCTGGATTCCAATCGTTTGTGGCATTCCAGATTCTTTGAGCTGTAGTCTGGATTCTACAGCCTAAGATTCCGGATTCCAGATGCCAATTTTTCCGGGATTCCGGAATTCCACAAGCATAAATTTCCCGGATTCCAGAATATTTCCTTACGTAGGGCGACATATAAATAGATATATAAAGAGCTTACACGACTAGGACGGCGACGGGGGCAAAACGTCCCTTGGAATGTGAATTCGCCTTCTTGCAAGTCGGTCTTGGGTTCGATTCGAGGCACTAGGTCAAAACTAAAATAAAACATTGTATTTTTACTCACTGGCAGTTTTCGCTTTTCAACTTTTTTCATGCCCCAGGCGATACTCTGCTGTTTGCTGAATCAGCTGGTTTGTTTTGACGTTTTGATCATTATTCTGATATTTCTAACGGATGTCTCTCCCACTTTCACGAATAAAGTAATGTCTGCTACCCTTCGATCATCCCTCCTTCGACCAAAATACCATTCCTCAGTGCAATTTTCTCCGCTATTCACGAGTTATATTTAGTTCTGCTTCCCACCGCCTCGCATAAGCCTTTTAAAAGAACCACAAGCGGGTGAAGCTGTGCGAGCGCCTTGCGATTTGATTTGCATAAACCCCACCCTAAACCAGGTGATTGACGACGGATCAGTTAAACCTACATTCATCAAGGGTATCTTTGCTTCTCTTGCCTTGTCTTTTTGGCACATGTTTGAGTATTTCTTCTTCGCTTGACGTGTGAAATATTCCTCAAAGTTTTCTCCTCTGCCAAAAACAGCTGATCTACCGTGCTTTCTATTGTAAGTTTTTGTCGGAATCAGTACAATTGACTACAATTGCACTGACATCGGCAAACACCTTCCAGACTTGGTCAAACTAACTGGTTATGAAGAATTATCCAGGAAATTTGAGCCAGTGAGACTCAGAAACGGATACTGATAAGATTGCTGTAACTAAAATGAGAGGTAAAGGTAAAGTATGTATTTCTCGTGCTTATTAAGCCTATCATTTTAAGCTGCAATATTGGCACTCTTAAGCAATTTGACTTGATTCCTCCTCAGCAAACACACCATTTTGTTTCTTTTAATTATCAAACAAATGTCTTTTTCTAATTGTTTTGTTCCCATCGTCTTCGTGGTTGCTAAAAAGCTTAGTGCTAGTTTTCTCGGCTTGTCAAGTCGTAATGGAAATAAAGAAAACAGTTAATATATAAAATGGTAATAGAACTGAGTGGAGTCTAATTCGGTCAGTTCTAATACGAGTGAATAACAAAAGGATTCCGATTTGTTTAATTAAGAGTTACACACCTAATTGGACGACACGAAGTGTTGTTTCCAATTAGTCATAACTATAACCAGATTTGTAATGTATTAGGTCCAAGAGAACATGTCAGAGCGCACACGGAGTGGCGCGTACTCTCCTTTTAGACCCTCTTACACTGTCCTACTAATGCTGAAAATAGGCCAGGGCTGCTGATGGCCAATCAGATTTGAGAATTTCTTTATAGTTATGATCATGATAATGATAATAATAATAATATTAATAATAATAATAGCAATAATGATAATAATAATAGTAATAGTTATTAGTAACAATTATGATAGTGATGACAGAAAATACGAATCGATCCTTTTTTCTTTCATGAGAAATTAGAGAGATATAAATGGTTTTCACAGTGACGTCATCAAATTGTAAAGTCAAAATAGCGAGGTTATACGAATTCTTATTTACACTAGGTTAAAGATAAAAAAAAAAATAAATCTCTGTACAAGTTTCCATTCCCGTAGCATGTCTCATTTCGAAAATTCAGCAATTTGAACTTCCTAGTTATCACCTTGCGTGACACCAAAATAGGAATGCTGTCTCGATGAAAAAAAGGCTATCGTAAATAAGGGGCATACTCGTCCATGTCTTTGTTTCAAAATTCTAACTAAATGAGAATATCCATCGATGATTGCCACATGTTACTCAACCGCAAACCGCTATTCGTTGAAAGGAGCGCTAGAGTTTTTTTTCCTTTCTATGGAACCGAACCGGCGCAAGACCGTGAAATATTATTTAAATTAACTAAATGCGGATTTTAATTAAACGAGTTAATTTATTACTAACTAAAACCCCGGGAACAGGGTTGCGGCAAAAATAGACGGCCTTACAACAGTGTGGATGATTTCATCAGTGACAGAACTTGGCAAAATTATTTGGTCCGATGAGCGTTTTCGGGTTACCAAATGACTTGTTGCAGGCACTTGGGCTCATTGATGTTGCTTTCTCTTTTCCCCTGTTTCCAAGTGAATGCTACCTTTGCGATTGGCTAAAGAACGCCTGCTGTTTATTAATTGCTGACGACAACAAATCAAGAACGAGTGAAGAGCATTACGTGACAACACAAAAGCGGCTGCGCAGAACATAAATGGCTCATGATCATAGTTGTTCGACTGGAGACACCACCAACACAATGGGACAATGGGACTCAATATTCTTGGTAACATAGGCAGACGCGGAAGTTGTGTCGAACACCAAAGAATGGATGGAAGCAACCACAAAGGTGCTATGGTTATATAAAGACGCATATTTATTTTTTCTTCCTTCTTCAGTAAACATTTGAACCATCCGTAACACTTCTTTATGAAACATGCTTGACCTTGTCAAAGACCGAAGCCTTTTTTGGAATGAATCCTTAGTACTTTCCGAGAAATCGAAACGGAAGTAAAACAATGCTCAACTCAATAGTTAGGGAAAATTCCCTTGGGCCATAAGGATATTCTTGGAATTGGCTGAAAGCGATCGAGACTGTGGATGTGTTGAGATCATACTTTTGAAGATTGATCTTACGCCGGAAATTTCAAGGGAAAAGCAATGGATCACGAAGGTAATAGAGTCAAAACTTCTCTTTCCCGGCAAGTTCTAGTCAGTTATAAATTGCTAGGGGTTTTGATGGCGTTTTAGGTAAAATCAACAATGACTTAGATACCTGAGTAAGTTCGAATAACAAGTGATACATTGGGGTCGATCCCAGGCGTTTGCAATGTTAGCGTTCTTGAGGAAACCGAAAAGGGCGTTCATCTTCTTAGTTTTGTTTCACTCAACTTGATTGCTGAATAACAGAACTTCCAATAGTTTACAGATGTTTGATTTCAGATGATTAGAAGCTGAAGTAGGAAAGACTCAAACGTCTCTAAATTGCCTATTTCTAAAACTACATTTCGAATTTTGAGGACTCGAATTAACATTTGAGCCTGATGAAATAATGTCAATATCTGATTAATACTAAGTTCTTTCTGTCTTGAAAACGCAGGAAAAAAACGGAAGTTCGAGAGTTTGAATCTCATCATAGTATTTTTGTTATAATTGTGTGAGTGTGCGTGTTTCCTTCTCCTTCATAATCTTTATGATATTTTAACCATAATATTTTTGCTGCAGAAGTTTACGAAAAAAATGTTTATGGAGGCTCGCTTTCTTTGTTTGCAAAAATTACAGTGAACTAGAAATTCCAACCAATTCTTAGAATTCCGTGAAAATAAAAGTGGAATATGCTCACTGCATTATTTATTGATAAAAAGAGAACTCCCATTGACCCGAAGACATTCTAAAAAATCAGCTGCACATCTGAAATCGCCAACTTTATATCACGTCAGTTTCATTGCCACTCCAACGTAACCACCAACGACCCCAAGGCACCGCAAATCGGTTTTGACACCGCATGGTTATTGCATAAAAATACCCCTGGTAGAGAACCATTTGTTAGACACATTTTTGAGAAAAACATGAAAATCAGGGACAGCAATAACTTTTGCAGGGAAAAGAGTTGAGTAAAGGGTGAAGCACCCGAGTACAGTGATAAAAAAAGGGATAAGCACTGTTTAAAACCATTAACTTTCAAATGCTATAATTGAATATAAACGAGGCGGAACACGACAAAACTTTTACGGAGGGTATCATTGGGAACAATTTCTGTCTTAACAGGCTAATGTGGATAACTTCGCCCTATCAATGGTTGTTTTTTTTTTTTTTCGTTGCATACTTTAGCATTTGAAGGATTGATGATTTCTGATAATTCAAGCTACATTGCTGTAGTTGCCATTGATTTTGGAACCACATACAGTGGTTTTGCGTTTGCCTTCAACCACAAGGAAGGAGAAGGTGGTATCCATATGAACAAGGCATGGGGAAACGAGCAAGGTTTTTCTAATCTGAAAACTCCAACGTCATTGCTTCTTCGTCCCGACGGTCAATTTGATTCATTTGGATTTGAAGCAGATGAGAAATACGCCAACTTTTTTAATGGAGAAGATCAAGAGTACATGTATTTCAAACGATTCAAAATGACACTTCACAAATCTGAGGTAAAATCTTTAAGCTATGAACGCTTGTTTACCTATGTTATATTTCTGCTTATCCTGCAGTAAAAAAATATTCCTGCATTCGAAGACAGTGATTGGGAAACATTCTCAACAAAACTATTGCACGCAAATGATGGCTGCATCTACAGTCACAATAACTGAAAAAATATATAAGGACTCGGCCACAGAGGTCTAATTAGTGTCTCAGAGAGAGGCTGTGGAGAGAGGAAAAGAAAGCGCGCCTCATCGTCCTCTGTACTCTTGCTGTTTTTGGTTTTTTGAATTTTATTTCAATAGAGTTAAAAAGTGTGACGTCATAAAAAATTAAATTTGTGAAACTATGAGATTTGTCAGGATATTCTGAAAGAACAAAATCCGAGAGGCCTACCTGCCAAAAACTAGCATTGTGGGGCAAAATGTCTCTGAGATATTAGCCCAGTTATGCTCTGATGACTCGATCCATACAAATCCTTCTAAATTTGAATTGGGCGTAAACGTTTGGACCCTTTTCAGTGGGTTGTTAGCAGATTTTGTAGGAATATGTAAGCGTTACCCTAAGTAGTCTAAGTCTAGCTTGTGAGATAATGCATTCTCATATATAAACTCGTGTTTTTCCATTGTAGAGTTTGGACCGTAACACTAAGTTGACAGCAAGTAATGGAAGAAAATTGGAAGCTCTCACCGTGTTCTCACTTTCAATAAGATATCTCAAAGATAAAGCTATCGAAATAATCCGTGAGGTGACTGGAGACGATGGGTACAATGCTATAGACATACAGTGGGTCTTAACGGTACCTGCTATTTGGAAACCTGCTGCTAAACAATTTATGAGAGAAGCTGCCTACAGGGTGAATAATACTAATATACTTTTCTTTCCTTTCTTTTTTCTCTATTTTTTGCTAAGTGTGTGAAAAAGTAAAAGGAATGAAGTTTATAGATTTTAACTCGTCATTACACTGATCGATGTTGTTGTTTCAGTTTGTTTCATTGTTTTTGTTTGTTCTTCTATCCGTTTTGGTCATCAGTTCATGTTTTAAGTAAGGAATTGAGTGTAACATAAAATAACCTTGAGAAAGCTAGATAGAAAGCCAACCTTGTGAGCGAACTCGCCTCGCAAGGTAAATTGAAATTTGCAAATCATTGTGTTTCATTGTTACCTATGATGGAATTTACATTATCAGATTTATATTATATTATTTTTTTTTTTTTTCGATGGACTAATATTTTAAGGGTGTAAAAACCCAAATGCACTCATAGAAAGCTGACCACTGCGGTCAAATTGTCTGTAGTAAATGAACTATTGCGTTATTGTGGCTATAATAACTCTGCTACGTGTAATACCATTCTATCCTTATTTCAAGGCTGGTATTGCTTCTGCTAATAACCCGGAACAGCTGCTAATTGCTTTAGAACCAGAGGCTGCATCAATTCATTGCAGAGACAAAAAGATGAAGGACTTCACAAGTGAAAGGGGTGATGCTGGTATATCTGATGTCTTCGCACGCCCAGCGGCAAAATATTTGGTGGTAGATATAGGAGGTAATCTAATTGATTGCAATAGCACTCAGTTAACCACTTTGAATTATATATAAACCCATGTGAAGAAATACAAGACGGTCTTGGATTCTGAGTTCCACGCCTTGGATTGCGGATTCCAGGTACTGGAATCCAGTCTTTGTCAGTGGAACTTGGATTATAGATTTTTGAATTCCTTGAGCTGTTTCTTGACTACAAAGCCCAGGATTCTGGATTTCACAAGCAAAATGTTTCCAGATTCTGGATTCCACAAGCAGAAATTTCACGATTCCCTTTCATGCGGCTACAATTATCTTGTCTTTGAGTATTTAATCATCCTTACTAGTAGTTTCGATGCTACATTTTATCTTTTGTTGCATAGAACTATTCTAATTAATTGTCAGACTTCTGAGATCGACCTCCTTTTCTTACCATTCTCTATTTAAGTCGTATTGAAAGGACTCAGTAATGGGAGTGATTTATAGTAAAAATAACGCACTTGCCTTGTTATGAAATGAACGAGAAATTAAAATACTGAGGATAAGAAGAGGAGCAGAGTGCAGAAGCGCGTTTCTTCAACACTGTAAATTAGGCGTGTTTGAGCAAAACCATGCAAGTGTGATATGTAGATGCAATAGAGGTGGCGTCAGTACATGTCTGACTTTTGGCTTGCATTTTCTATTAGCCTGTGCCGCAGACGAAACTAAACTTTAGTTACGTCCGTCTGCGAAACAGCTCTGAAATCCTTGATATGGGCCCCCACCTGTGTGCCAGGAATTGAGTACGCGTCATGACTGTCCTGTTGAAAATTCCATTGTCAATTTGCCAGTCAGAATGAAAGGAAATTAGAAACGCTCTTCCGGCAATTTGTAAATCCGTTGGGGCCCAGAACAAGGATATCGGCGCTGATTCGCATACGTTAGTGACTGAGGCTAAATCATGTCTGTGACGCAGGCTATAGCATTTATTTGAAAGGTTATTCGTTTTGGCACAAAAGTGTGCGGGTATTTTGAACTAATATACAACGTTTTCTTTTTCTTTTTATTATAAAGGTGGAACTTTAGACGTGACAGCTCATGAAATCTTGACAAATGGCAATATAAAAGAAATATTCAAGGTAACCGGGGGACCTTATGGTGGAACAAAAGTTGACGAGGAGTTTGTTTCACTTCTTAAGCGATTCTTTGGAACTAAAGTGATGGAAACATTCTCTGCAAAATATCCAGGAGAATGGCTTGATATGATGAACGAGTTTGAGATGAAGAAGCGGGGGCGACGAGCGTTCGAGGGTCAAACGACCAGACTTCGACTCCCACGTACCCTAACAGCATTGATATCAGAGTATCGTGGACCTGCTGGTAAAATAGATGGAGTCCAGTTCCTCAGGAATGAATATCTCTGTTTAGACGCCCCAGCGATGAAAAGGTTGTTTAAGCCAGTTTTGGATGGAATCGTGAACCACCTGACCAGCCTGCTGCAGAATCCGTGTCTTAAGGAATTGCAATTTTTCTTTTTGGTTGGAGGCTTCGCCCAGTCTGCTCTTCTCCAGAGTGCCATCAAAGAGCAATTTAGTAGCAGGTAGTATGTCTTAAGGCTTACTTATTCAAGTAGATTTTCCAGACCAAACTTCTATTAAAAATGAATGGTGAGCACAGATAGCAGGTAGTATGTCTTAAGGCTTACTTATTCAAGTAGATTTTCCAGACCAAACTTCTATTAAAAATGAATGGTTAGCACAGAACGCAATTTGATCTCGCGCGTTTGGAGCTTCTTTCACCCATAACCTGTGCACCCGTATTTTTACCATTTGTCAAGTGAAATTTACGCAAAGCACAGCGTTGGAGCAAAAGCGTTTTGACCTTAGATCGTTGTCCCCGCACTCAGTAACCTTAGTGGTTACTATTTTATCTCTTATCGTTGACATATTTTATCGCATTTTACTATTCATTGTATTTTTTCTGTTTTAAACTTTTGCTTACTGTTTGTACCGTATACTTATGCTAATCTTTTATTTTAATCAGTCTTGAAAATGTCTTCGGAGAGAAAGTAACGTATAGTGACCTTTTAACGTCAACTTTTATCACAAAATGTATATGCAAGAAATTCGTCATCGATAATCGCGATGTATGCAACAAATTTTGGTTAAGATAAACTGTGACGTTCAGGCATGCGTGAAGGAATGGTCTATAACAGGCCAGAAATTCACGCCTAAAACCTAGTAAATTGGACTTGTAATGAAACCGAGGGAAAGTCGTTTCACATTAGCCGCCCGTGCCTCCTCGAGACGGATCCCGCAAGGCTGATTAGCAGTAATCACGCATAAAAATTTTAGTCCATTCGGCTTTGTATTTACCTTCCTAATGATTGTTGCGGGCAACAAGGGGGCTTGAAATCGAAAATTCCAGGTTGTTATCAGGCATAGTGCACGGCGCGTATTTAGCCTGCTTCGTTTGGATTTCCATCAAGAATGGATGAAATATGCACAGAAAAAAGTCTCTTTTGACGCGTCTTTGATGTAATCCTAGGTGTTTTAATCATTTATAGCGTGTTTAATTGACACGCTATTGTCATTTCCATGTTTATCGGCTACTGTCATGCCTTAAACTACGTGTAAACGGACGCAACAACTCCCAATATTGTTGGGCCTAGAATGTTGGGAGTTGTTGCGTCCCTAACTGGAAACATAACGTAAACACCTGTGTTTCCGTGCACGTTGGCGGTGGTGGGCAAACGGATGCAACAACTTCCAACAACACGCAACAACATGCAACAGGGTGGGCGAAAGGACGCAACATGTAACATCCAATGTTGGGAGTTGTAGGCCAACAATGCTGCGACTGTTTGCAAGGGGCGTTAATAGTGGATGCTGTTAGTAAATGTGGCACAGATCATTTTTGACATTTACTTGCATGTACATGTACAGGTGGACGGACTTCTGGACGGTCACGTGATTACAAAAACTTTTCACATCTGTCAGGGGCGGATCCAGGATTTTTTTTAGGAGGGGTGCACTCGTCTCTTGCTCTACTTCAACACCAATAAACCACATAGTTTTTGTTTTGCAGAATACCAGTTGTAGAAAACTGCAGGTCATCTCAGGAAGGGGGGGGGGGGGTTGCGCACCCCCTGCACCCTCCCCCTAGATCCGCCCGTCTATAGGTTACAATTTTTTCTTACGCATGGTGCTCTGCACGTGCGAGAGCTCTGCTATAGTTTTGTGTTGTCATAACTATCAAGATTGAAGGGTTAACCGCAACATCTTATTAGCCCCGGTTATATAAGAGTTATTGAAAGAACGCTTTCTTAATGCTGTTGAGTGTTGATACCCACCTGTGGTGGTTTGTGGGTACAAGGTTCATTCCAAGTCGTCTCTGCAACGACCACCCAAAATTCTTCCAATTCGCTGTTGGCATTTTCTCTTGACAGTTTGTAACTTTGACATTAACCCTTAAGTAATCTATCGTAAAAATTGTAATAACGCCGTTCTAAATGTCTTGCCTCATACACTGGTTTATCGGAGGACCTGTTTGCTAAAAACTGCCCCATCAACCTTTTTGACAAAAAAATAATAATGTTATTTGAATCTTCTATTTCCTTTTCCCCCTTAACAGATTTTCTCTAAAATTGAAAAATATTACTTTTTAAAGACCAACATTACACTAAACATTTTAGTTTGTTTAATTATAATTCTTTTGCATTCTTGTTATTTTCACTAGATATAAGATTTTAGTTCCGCTGGACGCAAGTATTGCAGTAGTGCAAGGGGCAGTGATGTTTGGTCAAAAGCCGCACGCAATTGATTCCAGAATCATGTCCACAACTTACGGTTTTGAAACCAACCAACGCTTTGATCCCATACTTCATCCCATGGAGAAGAAGTACATTGTAGACGATGTCGCTTATTGTAAAGATTGTTTTGTTGTCATGGTTAAAGAAAAAGAAATGGTAAAAATAGGAGAGATGAAAAGATTTCCAAATTACAAGCCATTGGGAAAAAGTCAAACAAGCGTTCGGTTCGAGTTTTTCACCTCTACCGACCCAAAGGTAAAATACATTACTGATGATGCAGTGGGGCCTTCGATAGGAAAAGTTGTCGTCGAATCTCCTGATATCTCAAAGGGCACTGACCGAAATATTGACGTTTGCGTCTATTTTGGAGGCACGGAAATCAAAGTGACAGCAATTGATCTTACAAGTCGTAACACTGCCACCGCATATTTGGATTTTTTGTGCAAGAATTAGTGTCCGTTTTTCAAATTGTGTAAAACACGTTTCTGTTGGGAAGTAGCTTGGCCTTTTCACAGAGAGAACTTTTTGACTTTTTGGGCTTTTTTATTAATCAGCAACGTCATATCCTTTAGCTTCTAATTTTTACAGTTCTCTCTGCCAAACCAGTGTTACACCCATTTTTATATCGCCCAGGAAGCCAGCTGCTTGGTTTAAACTAATGCTGGCGTAAGTCTAATCTGATAATCTGATTGGTTAAAAGAGCCTTATTAGCATCAATCCTTCAAGATGATTACTTTGTCAAAATGGTTTTTCTACCCAAGTTTTTAATAATGTAAGTCAACTGGCCAATAAAAAAAAGAAGAACAATATAAAAACTATGAAGAACATATTTTCGCACGAATCTTTAACAATAATTAACAAGAGGAAAGTGTCAAATTTACAGCTGAGAAGTTCCTTAGCTGTTGTTGGAAATTCAAGAAGTGTTAGGCTTGTCGAAAATGACTGGTTAAACTTTTCTATATATTAACTGCTGATGTGTTTGAAAAAATAGAGCGTCCTAAAGAAATTAAATACAGTACTTGGACAAGAGTAGAAATTACAACAATAGATGTTTACTCAGCAAGCACCTAGAAAAATAGGAGAGACTCGCTCTGGTGATCAAACTAACTTTTAATTTACGTTGAAACTACCAAAGGTGGTCGAAGCTTGAAATATGGCCATCGGCACTGTTGCGTAACGTTCAAAAGTAAGGATTTGTATGGGAGAAAAAACAATTGTTTCTGTAGCCTACGAATGTAAAAAGATATTTAAAAAAAAAATCGGCTAACCTTTCTTAAGTTGTCTTATTTGAACCCATTTGAGCAAACCGGTTCCAAAAACACCCATTAAATGGCCATAAATCAGCTCGGAAACCACACAGGAAAGAAGAAACACACAACTTAAGCAAGGGTAGCTGATTTTAAAAAAAATCCTTCTACATCAGTAGGTTACAGAAACAATTGTTTCTTTTCTCCCATTCAAATCCTTATATTTGAAAGTTACTCAACAGTTCCGATGGTCATATTTCGAGCTTGGGCTCCCTGTACATGTGAAACTACTGACTGATACGAGAGAGTACGAGAAAATACCTCTAAAAATGGTCGAAATAAAGAAGGTAGTCTTTTCCTGAAAAGTACTGATAAAAGGTGAAGTTGAGGTCAAAATGTCAAATTGTGTAATTTCTTAACTGTCGGAAAAACGTTAGCACCTGACGTTTTTAGTAGCTGTTGGTTCATCCCTCGCGCACATTTTGAGACAAATTTAGTGATGGTCAGTTGCTATGATTACAAGATACTGCGTCATAAGTAGCATGTGGTCAAGCCATTTTAGGGTGAAAACAAATGTTTTTTCAACTTCTTTCAACAGTAAAAGCAAATCTTGTGGCTAAAACCATGCATAGTGCTTATTTATGTCTTATTTGTCACGTAAAGCACAAAAAAATCACCATTTATCGCGGTTTAAACCTGATTTCCAATTCTTAGTAGAATCCAACATGGCGGTCAAGATGGCGATCGTGTTTGGTGACGTCACAGGCCTCCAGCAGCGCCACCACCCAGAAAATATACCTCATCTTGTTAAGAAGATCAAAGGCTTTCCACTAAAGGTAAAGTCGTTTCGAAATACTGCAACATATCAAAAACTCCGGGGAGGGGTTCCCTGCACCCCCCGGCCTCTTGTACCACGGTGGGGGTATGAATTTGCGTGTACGTGCGAGGGTTAACAAGGTTCCTTTGAGAAACTTACAAGCAATATTTGTATTACTGTGGAAGTGTACTAAAATGGGACACCTGCCTTGCTAAATTCATATCAGGAGGAGGATGACTATTTTTAACGTCGAACCTGCAGACGAAAGTGTAATTCTAAACAAAATCCTAAACTACTAATAAATGATTCTTTATGATACCCAACGTCGCATTGTGATAAAATATCCTTTAGTTAACTTATCATACAGTGACCTCTAAAGAACATCCCCTTAATTTTAACTATCAAAGTGGATAAGATTAAACTAGAAAAAAAGCCAAAATTTCGATTTCTTGCATATTTGTTTAACAATTGACACTGGCTTGCCAGTAACAACAAGCTTAGAGACTTGAGGAGGGTCGGAGAGTGTCGGGTTAAAACTTTTTACTATTCATATATTTTTAAAGTAAACTGAAACTGTGTATAGATTTTATTTTGTTTTCTAATGTTATAACGAACACCATTTTCACTCCATTGTATTTTTGTTTCTATACCAAGAATTTGTTATCAGGTCTTATTGTTTAGGTGATATTACAGGAGGAGAATTGATTAATTCTTTTGATTAATTATTTTAATCATTCTTTCATAAAAGTCATAAAAAAGTCGATAATAAGGTATACGCCTATTTTGAATGCTTTGCCCAATATCTAAAGATGATACAACGGCTAGTGAGGTCTAACCATAACTACTGAAACTGCAATTCATCAAATCAGTCGTTTACGAAATGTTGCTAAATTTTTTAATATTGCCATACGCTTTCTTTTGGTTTTCATAAATCATCGTTGCAGCCCCATTTAGAGTTTTCCTTGAGTATCTTTATGACGTCAGAATACACGAAATAGCACCAACTCAACTGTAATGACGTCAAGTTATGTAAATACACTGTATGTGAAGAGCGACTGCTGGAATTAAAATGAGTTGTTCTAACAGAGGGAAAAGCAGTTTCATTACCGCGAGGGTCCCTAACAACCGATTAGCCAGACTTTAACAGCTTGCTCGTTGTTTGTGTCTATCCCCAAACCCGTCCTGCTTTTAAACTTCCTAGTTTCGTTATCAGTTGAAATTTTGTAGCCAATCTAGTGACGTCATTTTTTCGTCGAGAATTGGTAAAGTCTAAAACCAAAAAAACATACCATTGTTTGTACTGTTTAAGACACAGTGTTCTTCGTTTTCATTGTACTAAAGATTTTACCACTAATTTGTCCTACGAACATCATTTAGATCCCTTTTAGGAGTTTAAATTACGGTATTTGCTTTGAACTTTATCAATAAGGAGTTGTTCTTAAAAAGCAGTCCTTGCTTTTCTTGATGCTTGATTATTGACGCTTTCCCTCAGACGCCGGATTCCTATTAAAAGAAAAGAAAGAGGACATCTAGATCTCTAAATAAATAATCAGCTTATCAGG
Organism: Porites evermanni; assembly: GCA_942486025.1. Taxonomy (NCBI): domain Eukaryota; kingdom Metazoa; phylum Cnidaria; class Anthozoa; order Scleractinia; family Poritidae; genus Porites; species Porites evermanni. The sequence continues at coordinate 190,871 of CALNXI010000654.1, read as the reverse complement.
TTTCAGGAAATTTGGATTTTGCTGATAATTAGAACAATATGGCGTCATAATAACAACAAATGGCGTGATTGTGTCAATCAAGTTATGCCGAGATGTTGTAAATGACGTGTGCGTTAGTGTGTGTAATATTGGTGGCCATATCGTGACTGGTTTTAAAGCCACAAGGGGAAGGGGGGGGGGGGGGGGGGGGCTCTGAGGCCCCCCCCCCAGCACCAGGATTATAAGACAATATCTGGAAGGGTCCCCCCATCATCCCTTCAGTGGGGGGGGGGGGGGGGGGGGGGGGGGGGGGGGGGGAGGGAGCTCTGAAGCCTCCTCCCCAGCATCATGATTATCAGTCAATATCTAGAAAGGTCCGCCCATCATCACTTCAGGTCTTTCAGAAACATCTTTGGCTTATCCTGGGCTGTTATGCTTTAAAGGATTTTGTCGTAAATAGTATTTCTTAATGCATGATAATGAATCGGTCACAGTATTGCGAAAACTGAGCTAAGAGTCCAATTAAAATCGTTCCCCCAAATTTGGAAGAGAACAGAGTTTAAGAGGCAGAATACAAATCCTAAAGAGTACTGGACTTAAGGCAAAAACGGAAGGCCTGCTTGTCGTAGCCCAAGATCAAAGTTTGTCGACGAGTTCTTGCCAACACAGATTTTTGAACCAAGACGTCAACCCTATGTGCAGAACCGCTACGAGGAAACCATCGATCCAATTACTAGTGGCTGCCCTGAATTAGCAAAGTTCGAGTACATATATGAGACATGACAAGACAGCCTCTTACATCCAATATCTGTAAAGTGTACAACATAAATTAGAGGAAAGTGGCGGACAAGTATTGTACCAGTGTACACTAGAAACAGTAACAGAAAACGAAAATGAAACAAGTACATGTTCTATCCTCCGAGCCACCGAAACATGCCAGTTCAACTACCAATAAAGAAATCAAATCCAGCAGGTCAGACATCGTTATCAAGAGCGTAGAGCTGAAGAAATGCCTGCTCATTGATACATGTATGACTGTACCCGCTGAAGGAAATACATATCTCAAAATGAAAAGCTATCAAAGTATAAGGAACTTAGAGATGGAATTCTCGAGGATGTGGGGTCTTAAAACAGAAACTGTGCCCATAGTTATTCGGGCACTTGGCCTAGTTGAAAATGGCCTCAGCAAAAAGGGTGTAAAAAATCCCTGGAACATCAACATTGAGGAACTTCACTAGAAGATCAGCCTACAGGGCAAAGTCCTTGTACGAAACTAGTGCTCTCTATCAACTAGATGACGCCCTCCCAGCCACTAATAATAATAATCATCATCATCATCATCATCATCATCATCATCATCATCGTAGTAGCGGTAGTGGTAGTGGTAGTGGTAGTAGTAATAGTAATGTAAATTTTACCTAGACAGCGACGCCTGGTCAAATATACGTTTTGTTTTTTTTTATTTATTTCAGGTAATTTTTGTTTTTCCTTTGTTTCCTTTGTTTCGTACAGTAAAAACTCGCGAGTAAGAACCTAGGTTTTTCCAACTTAGCCTAAATAGGTTCTTATAAAAATGGTTTTGAGTGGGATTTTAGGCTAATAAGGTTAATATATAGGTTCTTAATTTGATAGAGGCACTAGCGATCAGCACAGATAACTACTACAGGGCATATGCGATATGGAATATATTGCTGTATTAAACAATTATCTAGAATACTTTTGGATGATAACCATACATGCGTGTCTTTCATGATACAGCGTCCAAAAAATGCTGTGTTACATTTTGAATCTTACTGGTGACTGAAACCTAGCCTAAAATTATATTTCTGTACTTTCATCTATGCCTCTTATTTGTAAAATATGAAGAACCTATTGAGAATTTTAGGCTAAAATGGTTGTTATGAAAAGGGAGTATAAGTCAAAATTTTAGCCTAACAGGTTCTTAAATTTTAGGTTCTTATACGCGGGCTTTTATTGTACCCAAAAACCATGGAAGAATAGAAATTACCCGGGATAAAAATTTAGCTGCAACATATACACTGCACAAAGCCTTAAAATCTATTGTTAAATCTTTAATGTTAAATCTGTACAAAGTACCTACATTGGCATTCTAACTGATTTAAACATGTCCTTTTCCTTTCTGAAAATCAGTATCTACCTTTACTTTTACGTTTTTTTCTTTTTACTTATAAATTTTGTTATGCGACCAACTAACGTTAAAGGCCTATTTTACCATCATCAACAAAAGCCACTCTAGACCTACATGGAAACAATGTTTGAGCAGTTGTGGTCTGATGGCCACCAGAAAATGGCTTGATCTAGTTTGAAATTAAGTTTACTGCAAAATCTTCTGGAGAAAATGCGTTAAATACAACACTTTAGATTTAATCGAGGCTGTAAGATATCGTTGTTTAGTGTGGTTAAACATCTGTTTCCTTGCAATGCAAATCAAACCCGGAATCGATTGCTGGATAGGTTTTTCTTATTATTATTCTATAGTTGGGCTTTCCCCCTCGAGGGTCGAGAAGTCTCTTTTAGAGGACAGCATAGGTTATCTTTATTAAAAAAAATCGGCAAATCTTAAAATGGCGTTTTAGCCACCACCACTTCCCTCTCCTTTTGCAATGATAAGTGACTCGATTTGCTTGTATTTCCAACGGTAAAGAGAGAATGTTTTAATTGCCGGTTTCAACTTGGAGAATCCCGCGAGAACAATGTAAAATTGGAGCCCAAAAGGTTAAATTTACTGTAACGCTTACCCTGATTTTTCTTCTTCTGGGATCACACATAACACCTCTCCAGCTCTTATTACTCTTCCTCCACCATCTTGAAGGCCAGGCCACAAATAACATGCAATATCCTCTTGGTTCTCTTGGGCTGATGGACGTGATTTTTCTCGCCCCTTGAAACGATTGTGGTATCCCAACTTTTTGTGGATGTTGATATCGAGTTTAAGGGTTTGATACTCAAGATTCATCGGTGGGACTTGAGTAACAATTCGCCAAGATAAACGTAAGCAAGCTTTAATGTACTGATCGAGGTTTTCTAGTAATTGGTACGATGGGGTAAATAAGCATGATTTATCTTCTTCGTACCACTTGTTCCATTTCATGAGGACTTTATCTAGAAAACCCTACGCGAAATAAAGGAAGGCATGAGAATCGAGTTGCTTGTTTTACACACTTGTCGTAAATGTTCTAACGTTGACGTTTTTCTTTAACAGTATGTCAATTAAAGAGGCAAAAAAGATTTTTTTTTAGGTAAATGCATCCTTTCAAAAATATGCTCAATATGAAGAGCAGATGTCTACTCATGACCTTGTGTCCGGTTAACAAAATAGCCTCTCCATTATTGTAGTTACTGATCCTTTCACGTACAGAATGTACTACAATAATTATAAGGAGCAGGAGAAATGAATGAGAAATGCATACATTAAGAACCTCATCTATATTTCACCTTAGCAAGACAATAAATAAATTAATTAGTGAGTAAATAAATAAGTAAATAAATAAACACAATCGGAGTAAAAAGATTCATGTCTGATGAATACTATAGTTCAGCAAAATGAAATCTTTTGCCTTGTAGCTTTGATGGTAACATAAAGGCCAAGAAATATGATATGTCAAGTAACGAACGTCAACAAGGTCCATGTGTTATAATGGTTCTATTATTTCTTGGACGAAATTTCAACGAAACAAGTAACCCATACAGTAACCCATGACACTCACTTTCCAGAACTATGAGGAGGGAGGAGTGGGGTATATCTGTACATTGTTACAAGACTTTTCGAGAACAAATTTAATGCGAATTACTGAATTATTTAGTAAATAATAGAACCAACACACCTCCATGAGTTTATCGAGGAAACATCTTTCTGCATTTTCTTTCAATGAAAGTAGCAATCCATCCATGGCATTCTTTGGGAATTTGGTTGGCTCTTCCATTATGCACGCTTTGAATGTAAATTGGAAAGGATCTCCGGAACCTTTTCTCTCTCTAAATAACTGACAAAACAAAAAAGCTGAAAAGACTGGCGAAATACATGTTTTGACAACAGCACGTCTTTTTTTGTAAATGTTGCCACATTTTATTTCATCACAATGTCATTTGTACTTCCTTTTACGTATTTAATTATGTAGCCTGTAAACAGATGTTTTATTTTTCTTTTCGTTCTTTTCCTTGCGCTGGCAGTCAATAAATCCCCTGCGGTTTATATTTTATCACCCGGGCTCGACGGACTTTGAAGAGAAAATAAAGGGTCTGTGAACAGGCTGTTAATCATGTAGCCAGCTGCAAACAGCAGACGTATTTCCGGTCGACGCTTTCTCCCTCCGAAAAGTACTATTTTCGGAGGGAGAGAAGCGACGACCGAAAATACGTCTGCAGTTTGCAGGCTAGTAATTATGTTGCTACCAATCTTAATAATGCCGACTTACTGTCTTCAAAACGTCGTCATTTCATCTCTCCTTGTTTATCCCAAAGAGTTCTGACTCATGCAATTATGCTTTAGTTCACTGCGGAGATGCCGAGCTCGCGAAGCGCGCAGCGGAGCATCACGAGTTAGAGAACTTGGTTATCTATGCATCCAAGAAATTTTGGTTCTGAAAAAATCGTTCGTACGTATGTCGGTACGTCCATACGTCCACCCATTCTTCCTATCTGATAAATATTTTCGATATATGATCTTAGTCAGCTAATCACCAACCAACACGTGTCACCCCGGTCTCGTACCAATTCCTGGACTCAAAAGTATTTAGCACAAGATATTCCTGTTGTCGGTTAATCCTGAGTCTTATTTGGAGCCCACTGATCATTAAGTGTTGTGCTTAACATTTTGTCGAAAACTGACGAAAAGAAACCCACCGGTCTTGATATGATTCCGAGCAAATTAATTGTTGAAAATGGCTGCTAGTATCGTCGCACCCTCTTCGTACCTCTATATTCTCAAAGTCTATTCTCACGGGGATATATGGAATAGATTGGGAAACGGCCAAAGTAACTCCACTTTTTTAAAAAGGGCATCATTTAATCGGATACTAACAACTATAGGCCAATACATGTAATCCTTGTAGTTTCGAAACTCTTTTAAAAGTGGTTACAATCAACTTTACCATTATCTAGATGATAGTAAATTGCTACTAGGTTGCCAATCAGGGATCCGTTTTCTATATAGTACGCTCACGGCTTTGTTTAAGGCGATAAATGCTAGGTTAGAAAACATCGACAATATGGCCTTCTAAATGGCGTTATCTTTATTGACCTTACTAAGGCATTCGACACCACTGATCATGAGATCATCTCCCAACTCCTTGCTGGTTGCGGTACCAAGAGTGTTTGCTGGTGACACCAATCTTACGTTATCCGCTAAGACGTTAACAGAGCTTGAGCTAGCTTTAACCCCTGAATTAAATAACCTTGTTGCTAAAAACAGAGCTAATGATTGCTGGATCAAAGCAAAATTGACGCGGACCAAATTATCAACAGGGTCGATCATACCAAATCCTTGGGTCTTACCATAGATGCTCAACTCTCGATAAGGTAAACACGTTAAAGAGATCAAGTCTCTTCAGCTCTTAAGGCGCCCTAAAATTGCGCGGCCCTTGATATCGAAAGAAACTGCGATTCAAATTTATGACGCTTTAATTAGGCCTCATTTTGATAACTGCGAGCCCCTTCTGGGACTGTTTGATTAGTAATTTGAGTCATAAGCTTTATAAATTACAGAATAGTGCAACTATAGTTATTACTAAATAACAAGTAGTTTAAGCGTTATCACCCAAATAGTTTCTTCTAGGGGAAAAACAAGACGGGACCGGAGAAAGCGATGGAAATGGAGCCTAGCTATCTACCATGTTTTATCGATTTCTCCTTGACGCATTCCCTGCTTTTAAAAGGCGCGGCAAACTAAGGGGTCCTCTTTCGATGATCAAATTTGTATAGGTAATGGCATGATTTGTAGTGATATTTGGCATAAATACCACGAGTGATATTTCTAAATTTGAGACAATTTTGAAATATCGCAAGTGGTATTTATGCCAAATATCACGTACAAATCATGCTATTATTTGTTTATACTACTACCCGCAAAAGGTTTGTAATTTTCACATGTAGGTATTTCAAATTAAGCTGAAATACCACTGCTCTAAGCTAATCAGATTGTAGAAATTTCTCATGTAGTAGTATAAGAGTTTTAATTTTACAGGTGAAATAATATTACACGAAAAATTTGTGACTTAATATTGAATACTTTTAGAATTTTGTCTGTAAAATCGTATAATTGTAGGTGTGAACAAACTGGGGTAGGAGATAACTGCTGGCTTTTACCTGAGCCTTGTAAGTTTTTTTTTTTTGGATCAAAATATTGAGTTGGTCATGGCTTCCAGTTTCCTTCGAATTTTTTTAAAGATGTTTTGTGCTATTACGTGGGCTAGCCTGACATGTAATTAAAAACAGGACGACTAAAATTGGATTTCCTACCTTTCTTCTTGTTACAACAAATGTTCCCATCTGGGCAGCATTTTCAACCATTACTCTGGTAAACTCTTTAAATAAGTCGACGCACCCGTTTCTTGCTTCTTTGACTTGTTCATAGGCCGCCTGATTCAACGAAAAGACACTTTCAATTAACCCATTTTTACATCCTGGCAGTTTTTATTTTTCAATAGACCTTTTTACCGATATGGCGGCCATAATGAATTAAGACGGAATCCATCAGGAAATTGAGTAATTGTAATTTTCAGTGGACAAAAACCTTGTACCAGAATAGTTTAAATAATATCGCAATCTTTTTTTTCATTTTTCAAGGGCTATAGATGTAATAAGTTATCTGAAAGAAAAACACCTGAAAGAAAATTTCTCATGGGAGCCCGAGAAAAAGAATGTCGAATTTCACAAAATGACATCTTACACATGAAATTTTCATAATTTTACACGTGTTTTCATAATTTCTGTGAACTCTGACATTTATTTTGTGAGACTCCAATGAGAAATAGTCTTTGGTGTTATTTCAGATATTTTAAATTATATCTATAGCTCTTGAAAAATGTAAAAAAGAATGCGGTATCGTTTAAATTATTCAGTGCTGGTACAAGGTTTTTGTCTACTGACAGTTGAAATTACTCAATTTCCTGATGGATTCCATCTTAATTAGATTAAACGAGTATTACAGGACGCCCAGGGGGCATGAGCACGATCCGATATACTCGCTCAGTATTTACGCGCGCTTTTCGGGCCAATTTCTGTTTAAGCTTTCCTAGAAAGATATTGTAATGGGGAAAAAAAAAAAGATCTTTGAGCGGTATTTGGATGCAATAATGATCGCCTTTTTCCCGAGAAATATACAGCGAAGTTCTCTTTTTGCTCAAAAAGCGCGCGTAAATACTGAGCGAGTGCCCCCTGGGCATACCATAATACTCCTTAAATCTAATAAATTCAATATGGGCGCCGTATCGGTAAAAAGGTCTATTGGTGTTTATTAGGTACGTTCCTCTGTGATGATCCGGATGAGGATTAGTGATCCTAGATCATACTGATCATGCATGAAAGGAACCGATGAATCCTCTATGGGTAAGGATCGGTTGGCGATCAGAGCCTAAAAATGGCTTTTACGCTCCATGTTCCTTTAGATAGTATTTTTGAGTCGGTTATTGCTGTTGGTGGAGTCTCACTTTGGGTGAGCTCTATTTGCTGGGATACCCAATAATGACAAGATCAGTTTGGCATAAATTTGGCCTGGCCTCAAGAGTTTAAGAATATCAAGCTAGGAAATCCAGATACACAAGAAGGTTATCCCAGCAAAGGTGAGGGCACACCCAACTTTCTTGTTGAAGTTAGCAGAGAGGCCTTGTGCCTCGCTTTCATGTCATAAAAACACATATATAATGTCCAGGATAGCAGGAACGCCCCTCCTCCCCCTCCCCCCGACACATTAATCAGTCACATTTATTTGTTTCAGAAATAAATTTCCTAATTTTTGGCCTAAAATGCTAACATCAACTCTAATTTCATTCTCCTAGCACTTCTTTATTACATACTCAAACCTCATTCAATAAGCATGTTAAATATATAACTTTAAAGCATGTTTCAGTTTTCTATGAGTTTTTCGGCACAATAAACCATAAGTTTTTAACCAATCAGAACGCGCGTACTATCTTACTTATTTTATAAAAAGTTATAAGAGTAGCCACTTGAATTAGAACTATGAAACTATGAAACTATGAAACTGTTCTGAACATTGAAATACAAATATGACCGCCGCCCGGTTAGCTCAGTTGGGAGAGCGCCGGTCTGCTGAGCGGGAGGTCGCGAGTTCAAATCCTGGCCGGACCAACACTCAGGGTCTTAAAAATAACTGAGGAGAAAGTGCTGTCTTTGTAATGACATCTGCTGATAAACCGGAGGTCCCGTCTCACAAACCTTGTTCACATATAACTCTGTGGGACGTTAAAGAACCCACACACTATTCGAAAAGAGTAGGGGACGTAGTTCACGGTGTTGTGGTCTATCTTCATCACTTACATCATCACTCATCATGGATTGGGAGGGTTCAGTGGGCTCATAAATGGACTGATAGCGGCTGCCATCAGCGCCGTTAGTATGCTGATGTCCGAGCCCACTGCAGAAAGCTATGTAAAGAGGACATGTATGTTTGTCCTCTCAATCGCGACATTTACATTTACATTTACATATGAACTTTGCTACCGATAGGACCGTTTCCCGGTAAACAGGCAAATTGATTAGTTAAGGTTTGTAGTTTTTCGACTTTCGTTCTGTTCTGTTCCAGTTGTTCCATTCGCGTGTGTTTTACAGATGTTTTTGAAACACATTCTCCGTTTTCTGTGTCCCACAATAAAGGTATTATAGATGTAATTCTAAATACAATGGTATGTTTGCTTTAATTAGTTTCTCAGATACGAAATTTATCTCGTCGTTCCGAACTTTTTTTTTCTCTTATCAGTTTAAATGTCCTCCTCGTTTATAAGCCCACCCAAAAACCCTTATGGAGTTATATAAGCCCAGGGCTTTAACATGGGATTTTACGGTATAGAGAGTTATATTTACTAGGGGAAGACTGAATAGGAAAGCATGCTGAGAAAGAATGGGACACAAGATACTAGAAAACAATAAGTCATAAATATACTTCTGATAATAACAGTGTAAACGCACAACAAAAATCATGAAACTACACCAAAAATAAAACACAAACAGCGGTGATAAACAATATGAAAAGCCGTATTTTTTTAACCTGCGTTGCAGCCATCCCACGCCCTCGTCTAAACCATTTGTATAGTCTTTCTGCGAATTAGTGAACAAAAACTCGTTCTAATATCCTGCAGAGTCGCAAGGACATATGTGAGCGTTTCTTATGGGCGGGTTTCTTACGCGTTTCTTATGCGCCTCACGATTGGCCTAATTCTTACGTGTGCGTGACGGCTGGGCGCAGTGACATCTCAAAATTCACAGAAGGGAGTTGGCAAGGATCGTTCACGGCAATGAACAATGAAAGAGCAGTTCGAACTTGAAAGCATTCTTCTGAAGAGAAAAAATGCTTTGAGAGAATTCCTTCAAGGCCAGAAATCGCTTGTAAATTTGCCGACTAGTTTTCCAGCGTCTTCTTATCGCTGCAGATGTACTGCCGCGTATTCCGCAATCTAGCCGACAGTTCAAGCGTCAAAACCAATCAGGAAAACATGATATTCTCGATACAAAAAAAAAAAAAACAAACAAAAACAAAAAACAACTACACACATGTAGCTATTCAGGTCCAGGCATTTCGGAGAAAACCAAAGAAACTAAGGTTATTTAGCCGCAATAAACAAAAGCTTAAGGCTTAAGGCTTAAAACAGCGATAAAAGAAAATCATTTAATGGTACACTAATCATTTATTGGTACACTGCATATGTGATCAAATCCTGTCAGAAAACATCTGTAGAAACATAAACCGCAGGAGCGAATTACTCAATATGCATGGAACAGACCAGCTTCATAACCTCTACATGTGAGACTCAAAGCGGCCAAAAAAAGTTTTGCTCAGTCAAAGTGTATAATACTCCATGCACTGCATAAACTACGCAAAGAGAGAGCAAGAAAAACCTCTGTTGTTCAAGCTGACTCTAAGGTCACGTTTCACGCTATCACAAGCTCAACTTCCCTTGTAACGAGCTATTAGTCGTCTTTGGCCTGTCACTTAATTAAAATCGGACTAATCAAAAAATGCTCAAGAAACTAGCAAATCAAAAACGCGGGACATACGTCCTTGCAACTCTGCAGGATTCGAACACGATATTGCGCACTAATTCGCAGACGCTCTATATAAAAGGTTTAGAGCGTCTGCGGCACAGGCAACATTTTTTGTATATTTCATTTTTCGAATTGTCACCCATAACATTTCAAGGCCATCGCTAAAAATGACCACACGTCAACTATTGCTGACCGTGCCGAAACTACCATCAGACATAATATCAAGTGGGATAAATTTGAAATTTTAGGGTCAGGCAATTTAAATAATCACTGCAAGATAAAAGAAACATTTTATAAACAAGATCTTAAGCCACCTTTTAATGTCAGCATCAGCCGTGAAAAGCTGATGCATTATTAATTTGCTGTTGCCTTTTAAAATTTCACAGATAAGAATTTTGCTCTCAGTCTCAATTCTAGACTCCTCTTCAATTTTGCATAATCATTTTCATCATAATCTGTAACAGCCACTTTTAATCACTTTTGAAATGGTTTTTCACTAGCATGCGAAACGTCAAGTTTATCTAAAACTGCGAAAAGTCACAAACCACTACGGAAACGGGATAAGCCATGAGAAAAGGGTACAATGATGAAGGCGAGACTCACAGGTGCGGAAAGAAGTGTACGAAAGATCGACAGGACTGAGGAGGATAATGAAAAGAGAAACTGACATAAAAAAAAAACAACTACAACAACAACAAATTAAGCTATGTCTATTCCCAGTTGGATTTTAGGGTCAATAGCTTTGCGTAAACTAGTTACCCAAGAATTTATTTATTAGCATCTGGGAGCCAGATTTCAGTACCTCTAGTATTATGCAGGCCAGTCTCGGATAATGAATGTAGTTAAATTCATCCTCTTCTTTCTGAAAAATGGAGAGCATTTTTTCGCATGCATCCAGCCTATCCTCATCGAAAAACGACGAGAAATCTTTTTCCAAGTCAGACTGCCTGTTTGAGGAAAGGGTATCCTCTACTTTTCTTTGGTCTTGTTTTACACGCCTTTCACTGATAGAAGCCAACCTAAAAACACAAAAAATGAAATTATTTTCGCTCATCAATGTTTCCATTTCCATAAGATTCTCATCTATATTGATGCAAACAGTGCTAGGCAAACCAAAAGGGACCCCAATAGGCCATTTTCTAGTTGCCCTAAGCCTCTGTTTTAAAGTCAAACGTAGGTGCAAAGCCATTGATAATGATTTTTTTTTTATTCGCATGCAAATTTAACCCCAACGAATACACCTTTTGCTGTTCATTACGAGAAAATACGCATTTATTTGCGTGAAACGGCGACTAATAGCGCGGAGATACATTCATTAGCGTGAAAATACCAACATTTGCGCATAAACCAGATTCAATTACGATTTTTGCATTTTTATCACCATTCAGTAACACATTTAATTTGGGCATTCATATGCGTCAGTCGGCATACAAAAGAGAAAAAGATACTTTCATTAACGCCAACATCCAAGTCATTAACACCATCTTGAAAGTCAATAAGGACAATAGACAAACATTTAAGTGCAAACACTATTTATAAACATTTTTATGTCACTGTTTGCAATTCAATAGCATTCCTGGACAACCTTAGGATAGTTGTAACAAACATCATGTAATGCGCTTGTACAATCAATTGAGCGTTCTTTACATAATACACAAAAATCGATTTTCAAATAAACAATACCATTTCAAAACAAAATTGGCCAGAATTTTTACGCTACCTGGTTTAAAGATTATTGGTCGCCGTTTCACGCAAACGAATGCGTATTTTATCGTAATGAACAGGAAAAGGTCTAAAGTAAAATCAAACTTGTTTTGCGACTGTTTTTTTTTTTCTTTTAATATTTCACGCATTATATTGCACCTTTTTCTTAAAACCGGTTAATTTACAATCAATCATGTCAACTGTTTGCAAAGTGTCCCAGGGTGGTCTTGTTTGGTGTTGACATTCTGCATAATGTTTTTGTTGTAATTATAACACAATATTTTCTTGGGTATCTCGAGTGTTGTTACAATAAACTGTAATAACAAAACAACAAAGAACAAAACGACTTTAGTTTTCCCGGATATCTTTGCAAAACTGGTACCACGAGACAAAGCCCGACAGCAAAGCTGCTTAAAACACAACTATCCCATTTGTGGTCACCTAAAATTTGTAGTTATAAATGGCCATAAATCTGATTATCTTTCAATTACCGGTAGAGTACCTCAGGGATCCTTTCTTGAACCCCTGTTGTTTTTGCTATATATCAATGATTTACCTAACACCTTGAAATTTCTTAGCTTTCACTCATTTGCTGATGACACAAATATATATTGTTCACGTAAAACCTTAATGATCTTGAACTAATCCTAAATCAAGAGCTCCATGCAGTGGCTGAGTGGATGAAATCTTATAGACTAGCTCTCAGTAATTTGAAAACTAATTTTGTTCTTTTTCATCCTAAGAGACTAAAACCAAACAAGTCATTAAATTCAAAAATTGATGGTCTGAACATCCAAGAAGTTTCCACGGTCAAATACTAAGGTGTCACTTTTGACTCAAACTTGACTTGGAAGAATCATGTTAATGAACTCTGCTTAAAACTATCGAAAACTGTAGGCATATTTTCAAAATTAAGATACTATATTAATGTTGTTATACTTATTACGCTTATTATATACTTATACTTATATACTTATTACTTATTCACTAACTTACCCCTTTCTTACTCATGGTATATTTAAGTTTGGGGTCTCACATACCCAACCCACCTTAAACCAGTAACTACTTTGCAAAAACGAGTCGTCAGAATAATGAATTTTTCCGACGCCAGGTCACATTCAGAGCCATTATAACGCTTAAGTCTCTCAGACTCCTAAAATTCTCTGATATAATTCATCTTGAAATTCTCTCGTTTTGTTTATCAGTGGTACCATTAACTAAGCCCTTCTTGTTTTGTTAATTATTTTAATCCAGTATCTTCTATTCATTTATATAATACACTTCAATCACAGAATGATAATCTGTGTGTTAAATTGGTTCATACCACTCAATACGGCATTCGTTTTCTCAGTTACACTGATACCAACCTTCGGAATTCTTTATCTATTGATGTTAAGAAAATCAAGCCGTTTTCCAGTTTTTGTCAAAATATCATGAATTCTATGATTGATGGTTATAATACCGTTATTGATTCCTTAAGTTTTATGATTATATTTATCTTTAACTACTATTTAATAAATGAAGTAATACTTTTTATCTAAAAAAAAAAATTTGTCTCTATATTCCTTCTACTCATGTTCTTGTTTTGGGTCACCTACTCGGTTAGTTCTATGAACTATTTAGGTGTCCCAAACTCTGTACAATGAACCTACAATTGAAAATTTCTTTTCCTTCACAATCTTTCGATTTTATATTTAAGCCCTCATTTGTATCAATCAATATTCTGTGTGAGTTTAAATAAAAATGGACTTCACTTGACTTGACTACAACCCAGCTTCTCCCAGCCTTAACACGGTCATTACCAAACACCTTTCAATACTTCAATCCTCAAACCGTTGTAGAGAAAAGTTTCCTGACGTAGAACTCATGCATTCCACTTGAACTTATAAACAGTAAAAGAGAATCCGTACGTGGAGCTCGCGAACAAATGTATAACGAAATGGCAAATACCATGCAGCCACATCGTGAGAAAACAGAGGGGACAACCGTTAAATTTATTATTATTGTTGTTATTATTATTATTATTATTATTATTATTATCATTATTATTATTATTATTATTGTTGTTGTTGTTATTATTATTATTATTATTATTATTATTATTATTATTATTAATATTATTATTATTATTATTATGATCATCATCATCATCAACGAAATGCTTTAGCTGTGGTAGATGTTGTACCGAAATTACACCAAGGCAGCGAGCCATAGCCAATGGCCAAAGATCCGTTGGGTTAATTCTCCTCCTTCAACTTTCCAACTTAAGATCCTTGCTGTTCGCAACAAATCTTTTTTCTGCAGCAAACCCATATCGATGGTAATTCCAAGCTTGTCAAGCTATGTATCCAGTCTTTTGCTTACTGCACCGAGTTCACCAACCACTACGGGTATCACTTCAACACGTCTAATAACCCATAATTTTCTGATCTCTCTCTTCAGATCTTGGTATTCCTCAATCTTTTTACTCTCCATTACATACATGAAACATTATTGTTACTGTTATTATTATTATTATTATTATTATTATTATTATTATTATTAACCTATCGTGGGAGGCACAGACGGATGCAAATTCAAGAGTTCTCGCTCAAAGAATCGTGTCTACGGATGCTCAAATCGGAGCAAACTCGAGAGGCTTTACTTCTTTTCCCATAAATACAGATTTCTCTATGTTAGCCTCATCAAACCAAGATTTACATATAGCTAGTACTCCTCAAATCCCAGGAGACGTAGAGCAGAAAGAGCAAAGTGAAAACCATTTAAACAGCCCGAAATGCCTTCCAGAGTATAATACCATTTACAAGCCATCTATGATCAACTGGGGGAAACAAAGTGATGGTAATGCAATTGTTATATCGACGTCAGTCATGACAGATGCTTACAACGAGATCGCAACCTGGAGAAAAAACGTATTTCTTGTACCGTATGGGAAAATAGGAAGGGATTTTACTGATCAAGTGACTTTGCATATTAATGACTGGAATAGTGGTTCCGACAATCAGCACATATCTCTGAAAGCAGCTTTAGTGCTTCTCGCTGTAGGGCTCCAAAAGTCAAGCCCGAAGTCTAAGGCAAAAGATCATCAAGATGTCTTGTCTAAGCGCCTAATACTTTGGAGGCAAGGTGAAATTAATAAGTTATTACGCGAACGTAGAATTATTCAAGGTCGTATCCGAAAACTAAAGGCGTCGGAACCGCCCGATAGATCTAAGGTTTTTGCTAAGCTTGTACCGGAAGGTCAAATCAACTCAGCGCTGCGTTTCCTGAGTGAAAAAACTAGTGGTGGTGTGCTGTCTTTAACAGATGAGGTCATGTCGCTGTTAAAACAGAAACATCCCAATCCACAATCAGCCAAATTAGGTTCACTGTTTTTTCTGGCCTATTGATGACCAGTATCCGGAATCCGTGTATACAGAGATTAACGGAGAGATGGTGAGGCAAGCTGCCTTGAGAACAAAATGAGAAGGAGGCCCGTCTGGGGTTGACGCGAATGGCTTCAGAAGAATCCTTGCTTGCAAGTCCTTTAAACAGTCATCGGCAAGGCTGTGTGAGGCAATAGCCACAATGACGAGGACTCTGTGTACACAAAGCCTATGATCCACTGTTAAAGAAACCCGGTCTTGATGTCATCTTTAAGAACTTCCGTCCTGTGAGCAATTTGTCTTTTGTGTCTAAACTCCTTGAAAGGGCTGCTTTTAATCAGATTCATGGTCACCTGGTTCGTAATAACTTATACCCAGTTGCGCAGTCTGCTTATAGAAGAAATCACAGCACTGAAACAGCACTTTTGAAAGTAATGAACGATATTCTGTTAAATATGAACAAGCAGCACGTTACTATCCTTGTATTGCTTGATCTCAGTGCTGCTTTCGATACCGTTGATCACAGCATTCTCCTTAACAGATTATC
>CALNXI010000654.1:160859-173092 GCA_942486025.1 Porites evermanni | reverse complement strand
GTTGATCACTCTATGATTTGCAAACTAGGAGGTTTTATTACTCAACGCCACAACGAGCTAAGAGATCTCGAAGCTGAATTTCTGAGTATGGTGTGTAGCGATGTCGAGATCGAACCAGTACTTCAAGACATCTCCGGCGAACATTTAAACAGAGGATCTAACAAAGCTCAGGATGCGAGGTTAGATATCCACGCGCGTGGTTTCTGGGAGCGACATCGATCAGCATTCTTCGATGTGAGGGTCTGTCACCCTAATGCTGTATCGTATAGGGACCAAGAGCCACAACAAATCTATCGGATTTTAATAGTTAGCATTGTTGTCAATAAAATTTTTTCAATAGTATTTATTATTATTATTTTTATTATTACTTCTTATTATTTTATTTTTTAACACTTGCTTTGTTACATCAACTTGTGATATGATACATAATTTGTAAATATTTTCTCGATATTTTATTTTCGGTTCTGTCGCGAGTCAAAATCATACTCAACAACAGAATCTTCTTCAATGATTATAACTTTCTCCTGCATCATAATTAAGTCAAGTAGTCAAGTGTCATCTTCAGAGTCAAAGTGGGTTGTATCACGTCAGTTGATGGTATTATACTCTGGTTATACTCTGGTTAATACCATCACTTGACTCACTTTGACTCTGAAGACGACTACCGCGCAGGTTGTCAAGACGTCAGTCACTGTCAACAACAGTCTTATTCAGGACTACGTTCACCCTAACGATCGAACTCAACCTACTTGTGTGTCAAGATTACTCTACTCTTCTCTACTCTAGCTCTTGCTGCAGTCACCACCTTTCCTTCATTATTTCATTTCCTTTATTATTATTATCATTATTATTATTATTATTATTATTATTATCATTATTATTATTATTTTGTTTATTTTTTTTAAGAAACTTTTTTAATTTTAGAGTAAGAATGCGTCTAATCGAAATGGATTGTTTTAATTGAAAAGAATTGTTTGAAATTCGCGATAATAATTTTTATCTAAATGATTTTTTTTTCTCTAATCAAAACTAAGTGTTTTTTAATCGAAAGAAAGTGTTAGTTATATATATTCACACACACACACACACGCACACACACACACATATATATTTCTTTGATGGAATTAACTGTAAATTAGTATTATTTCATTAGCTATTTTTTCACCTGGATGCGTATCCATCCATCTTTGTTTGTGCCTTTTTCAGCTCTTCCCTCAATTTAGAGATACTGCAAGGACAAATTATATACTGAATACACATTTTATGTAAAATACGTTTCCCATATAATGATAATGATAGCGATAATGAGGATTCACCTGTAACTATTTTTCAAAAAAGTTTTGATCACCAAGAATATTACTCATATCAAACCTTAATGTCGCAGCATTTAATTCACAGTTTTGAGCGTCAGATTTCGCGTGTAGTCTCACGTGACTGTTAATAACTCTTGTTGTAAACAAACCTCGAAAGTTCGGACATCTGTTCTTGCCGTCGTACTGTACATGTACAAACCACGAGTCGCTACTATATTTTATTAGGTTTGTTAGCCTGCACAGGCGTTGTTTTATTTTTCTCTTATTAGTTTTTTTCGAAAATATCGGTGAGCGAGCCCTGAGCGCGGCGAGAAAGAACAAGAAAAAAAAAAATACCCTCTTGCGCTGGCGGTCAACAATCTCTCGCGGATTCGACGCGCGCTCGACGGACTTTGAAGAGAAAATAGAGGGTCTGTGAAGAGGCTATTGGTTTGTAACACGTTCGCATGAAGGCGGTTTGATAGGTCAAGCTCATATTCCATTTTAAATCTTCTACTATTAACAAAGGCTAATCGCGGTATCAACTGTAAAATTTAACTCCACTTAAGGTCACATATCACTCCTCTGTGCCCTGTGCTTATACAGATCCACAACAACAGGAACCTTTCTTTTATATCATATCGTAAGATCCAAATCCCTTAAAGACCTTTAGTGAGAACAAGGAGTAGTGTAGGCCCTAGTACTTTTTATGTCGTCTAATATTTTTACGTTTTTACAAGATAGCAGCAATCGAAGGGTCAGCCTTTGGACGCTATTATGTGGTGGTCAACTAATGAACAAACAAACAAGGATGTTTTACTCTCAGGATGTACAAAAGGATGAAAACTTACGCTTCTCCGTGCTGCTTCTCTGTGTCCAGTATTTCTTTCTCCCTCTTTGTTTTTTCTTTTTCTCTTTCAGCGATTTCTTCCTCGGCCTTTTGTAGTTCACGTTCCATTTTCCGAAAGCTTAAAATAGTTAACGTAAAATATTATTCAAGAAATCATTAAAAAAAAAGATGTTATTTGGTAATCACGAAAGATTTTTCCAAGAATACGAATTTTCAAGAAATAAACTGAGAATATATGGAACGTTCACTGTTCCCGATAATTCTCTGGAATCATTTTGCAGAGGCAGAATTCCAAGTGGATATGGTACACAAGGGACGTCTCTTCCTTGGGACTGCTCAAACACTTAGGAGGTCACCATCCATCAAATAATCAACGAGACTTATGACTACCCTAAGTTTGTGGAATGAACTCGGCTCCGTTAGAGGAAGAACCATAGTCTGCAAAAACAGCCGTTTCTCCTCGCACTTCGCCGCTGTGTCTTTTCGCGAGGATTTAGGAACGTCTGCGACTCAGCGACAGAAATTCCATACTGATGACGTAAATCAATCTGTTTACATAAGAAAAAATGAGCTAAGAGGTCGAATCCCCCATGCATGACCCTCTTCCCATAAAAAAAGTATTTTCAATCTATTTTTGGTTCTCTGTCATACTGCATGGTTACTTTAAGGACGCCACCTTATTGGTTGGTAAGAGTGGCGTCATATAATTTAAACATGGTGGCTAATTCATTTCACTGCCGATCTCTCACAGCAAGCGATATGATGTGCAAACTTACAATTACTTTCTTGGACGAGTCAAAAGATTTCTAGGAGGAAAAATCTGGCGAGAGTAGCTTCCGACGAGCAAAACGGTCTTGGCTATCGGGAGTTTGCAGGAGAAAGCGGTTAATTGCGTAATGTGGTCTTTGGTTAAATGAGCATATAAACAAATAACAACTTGTTGTAAACGAAAACTGTAATAAGAGAAAAAAGTATATTGCATATTTGGATAATAAACAACTGAAGCCAGTCGCTTAATAAATTTTTTGTACCGAAAATGATCGATTAAGCGCCGTCACTCGAATAAAATTTGGGTATTTTCAAATTAACGCCCTATTTTTTTTTACGGCGCTTTATATAAAGAGACATCGAAACCATATCGCTTGAGAAATTAGACATGGACTAACTCGCCGAGTTCTAAAGAGTTTATATGGTTTTGGGGGACGCTGTCACAAAATTATAGACGTTTGTATGGATCTTTAACCATGTTTCATAATTTTCCATGTTTCTTTAACCATGTGTCATAACTTGATCCCTGTTCAACCTTAGAGCACCAAACTTTGTCAAATAACCAATCTCAACATGATCTTTTATATAGTAGTGTCAGTCTATCGATTAGTTTAAATTTGACCAATTACATATACAAATTGTTCATACCTAATACGCGTCTCACTTAATTCTTCTATATTCCCCTCAGTTTTTTACCCGTAGTTGAAATAAGCGCCGCGGCGCTTAATCGATCATTTAACTTTTGCTTTTGGATTTCACGATTTCACCACTTTATTACATCCATTTTGAAATCGCAGAATTTAGTCAGTACTAATATTTTATTGATCGAGTAGCCGGTTTGTTAAAGAGCCGAAACAAAAAGGCTTTTACATCTCATTTTGTATTCGAAACAGAAATGATGCAGTATATAGAACAAAAATGGTGTGATTTAAAACAGAAATGATGAGATTTAGAACATGAATGACGCGATTTGGAACAGATGCGATTTAGAGCAAAAATGGTGCGATTTAGGAATAAATCATTATTTAGGAATAAAAACTGCTGAGAGCCAATCAGATTGCACGGATAGCCAGTGATTTCAAAGTGGATGTAATAAATTCCTAAATCGCACCATTTTTTGCTCTAAATCGCATCTGTTCCAAATCGCGTCATTCATGTTCTAAATCGCATCATTTCTGTTTTAAATCGCACCATTTTTGTTCTATATAAAATATTAGTACTGACTAAATTCTGCGATTTCAAAATGGATGTAATAAAGTGGTAATTGAACTTCGTGTCGTGCAATTTTGGTCTGAAATCATACTTGTGATTTCAAATTGAACTCGCGCTGCGCGCTCGTTCGATTTTGAAATCACACGTATGATTTCAGACCAAATTGCACTCCACTCAGTTCAATTACCATTATGAATCATGAGCGGAACATGCTGATCAAAAACACGCCAATAACGTTTGTCCTTCATCCGTAAACAAAAGCTGAAACAATGTAACTATTCCGTCGTCCAATCAACGCTTATGAGCGTATTGCGGACAGATTTTACGAGATCAGTATGGAATTTCTGTCGCTGACGTTCCTCCTCGCGAAACGTCCCAAGCGGCGGGGAGTGAGGAGCGAGGAAAAACGGCTATTTTCGCAGGCTAGAAAGAGCACAACTCCAAAGAGAATTATTGAATGTAATTATATAACAATAACAATAACAATAATAATCATAACTATAACAAACTTGTCAAATCTGATTGGCTATCAACTGTCCTGATTTCAGCCTTAATAGGACAGTTTAATTGGGTGTTTTCACATGACGTCATGGCGGCCATATTTGTGTCCCAAACCAATCCTGTGGGAGTTGAACTCTTTTCTTATGTAACCGCTTTCTTTTGTTCCAATAAATTTGCATAGATGCTGGCCACGTGAGTGAAAACACAGAATAATAGTAACTTGAACGTGTGAAGACATCTTTAGTTTTGGAACTAGTGCCTAAGCAAAGGCTCTTTTCTTTTAAGAAGCAAAAACTCATACCACTCTTAGAATTGAGTGGTCAGAGTTACAGACCGTTTCATTAAAGTAGAATCGCACGTCATAACCTCGTGAATAATGATGATGCAACCACCTACGACAATTATGAAAATCTTAGCTGTTCGACGACCTTCATTATTTTAAGAAACCATGAAAAAAACCTTGAAACCTTCGAGTCTTCCCTCTAAGCAACATTTGGTGAGTTGATATTCATAGTACTTTAACAATTTGTTTATTTTGCACTAGATGTCTGAAGGAAAGACAAAGAAAAGTGAATTTATCAGATCGAATCAGCTACGCGCTGCGGTTCTCGTTTTCATTAATGTACAGCAATACCCAATTTCGCACAAAACATAACCTTATTTAGGATTAAGACAGTAGATTGCCGACATTGTTACACTGAAGCATTCAAAATAGCTCATGAACGTAAAACGTGCCTATGTTTTTCAGTCGTCCGTGAACATCGCATGAAGGAGTACTTAAAATGCCGCGAGTATCAAATGCATATGGTGTTTGAGAAGTTAAAGGCAAAACGAAAATGATTCTGATACCTCTTCCTCATTACCAGCGTTCATTCAAATACCCGACAGCTCGCATTGTAAGTTTTGCGCTTGGCAAAATTTAGAATTGGCTGGTCGGACGGGTGATTTTGTATATTGAATTAAAATATATTTTTTTCGAAAGTTTTTGCTCAAAGCCCATTATTACCCTATGTACTACATATGGGAGATTGACTTGACTGATCAGTCCAGTCTAATGGTGAATTCTCTCTATAAAAACGTTTTATGATGTTGTTATTTTTATAATTTACTGTCCAAGGGAAGCGCGTGCTTCGATCGTCCTTAATACTGAATGAGTGCAATTTGTCTTGTAGGAATATTCTGTACAAAAATGCGGAATTATAATTAAAATAGGGAAAAAAAAATAACAAATTCTGTCTGAGGTCTGAAAACAAACAACGGCTGATAGTTCTGTTTACCTCAGAGATGGTGTAAAAAGGCTGGCCCACGGGCTACCCAAACTTGTAGCGAGCCACACACAAAAAGTCCGTCCTGATTTTTTATTTTGGCCCGAGATAACACCGATATAACGAGTAAATTGGCTGCCACCGCGACTATCGTGTCTTTACAGCCTTAATGGCATGAAATTATAAAATAAAGGTGGTCAGTTTGGGTGGGCACAGAGGCGATTTTGCTTGGAAAGAATTTGTTTTCCACGCCTAATCTACTGTGGCCGAAGGTAATTTCTATTTATTAAGTGTACAAATAAGACTATTAACTCGATGTGACATTTTAGATGTTGCTTCAATCTTGCACTGTTTGCAAATTGTTTTTTCTCTTAAGTCACCCAGCCCCACCCTTAAACGTCATATATGGATCTACCCAGTTTGATTTAAATTATAAATTTATTAACTAGAGCTACGCTTTTAGCCCTGGTTAAATCTATATATTAGTTACTCTTGCTATTGTAACTCCAAAACTGTCTGATTCAGTGTCCTGTGCAATTACCAGGAGCTTGCAATTGGACAGGTGAAGTCGGATAATCAAGTAGCAAATTCCACTAGCCAATGAAATTTAACTACATAGCACACGATAACCAATCAAAATCAATGAAAAATAGTGACCAGGTAAGCTATAAAAAAAACTATAAAAAAAAAAAAATTGGATGAAACTAACTGGTCCAGTGACTTTTATTCGTTAAGCGACGCGGTCACTAAAATAAATTATATTTGGCTATTTTCTATTATTGAAAACCTCTATTAAGCGGACACTAGACTGAATTGACAATGCTAGTATTGGATTACGTCCTTGAAATACGTACTGTAGCCGTTAAATAAGGATAAATCAATATAATTAACTGTAAATAAACTGAAGATTAGACTGATATCCGGCCGTGTGATTGTCATTCGCGATTAAAGTTCACTTTGCAAGACATCGACACAACGTGTTGATCTCTTGCAAAGTTAATTTTCACGTAGTACGATCAGCTTTGCAGAATTTGATAAAGTTTAAAACTAGAACTTAGATTAAAAATACTGACTAAGGTTTCAAATTTTTCTTGTTTAAATATCGTTCTTGGCAAAAAAAAAAAAAAAAGATAAAAATAACAACAGCTTAGTTAGAAACGAATTTCAAAAACGTCAAAATCGTGCTATCAGAGTTATCACTGAATCCAGCTATGATATGAGTTCCAGATATCTTCTTAGCTCGCTTGGTAAGGATAATGTATCGGTTAGAAGGGCTCAACAAATTGTTAATTTAATGTACAAGTGCACAGTAGTTTTTAGGGAGTTATTATAACTCCCAAAATTGAGTCTGGAGTTAAAATAACTCAGAAAATGGGGTTATTTTTACCCCAACATGGGTTGGTTTTAATCTCTTTGGAGTTACTTTAACTCTGAAAGTGGAGGTTATTTTGACTCCTCAATATCTTGGGTGACTTTTACTCCTGAAAAAGAGTCTTTAAACTCCTTTTTGGAGTTAAAATAACTCCCCCGAAAAATAACTCCACTGTAAGGAGTTAAATTAATCTCACTGGAGGAGTTATTATATAACTCCTTGAAAATTACTTTTTGCAGTCATTGTCTCGTCCCAGCTTATCTCTGTAATTCGTTTACTCCAAAAACACCGAATTATAATTTTCGCAACACCAAGAAAAAATTAACGCTCCCAAAACCAAGGAGTGATTGCCTAAAGCGTAACTTTAGTTACAGAGGCGCTCTTCTATAGAAAAATCCTCCTCAGAAAATACGTTCATCAAATTCCCTATTAAGTCTCTTTAATAGAAGTTCCCATTGATGGTTTTCTGATCAGTACTCCCACACGGCAAATAAGTAAAACAGTTTTGAGAACTTGTAATTAGTTTTCTTTGTTTAACGGATATTTTTTAACCGTGTTTAAATAAAGTTATCATTCATTCAAATTCTAATCACCGTACAAAATAGTTTAATAAAAACTCTTTCAGTTTGTGCTTAAAAAATATAAAATCTTCTTTGACATCAGTTTCACTCGAAAGTGAGGCCCTGTCGTTAATTATTTACTTTGTAATGTATTATTTCTGCCCCATTCCGTGCTTAGCCTACTGACTTTAGGCATGCATGTTATGATTTTGGATATTATAACCGCGCTGTTGGCTCATTGTAGAACGTCTGAACACATTGTAATGTTCGTGGATTGTTCCCTTTTAATGCATCTTGCACAAGACATCGATTGGCCGAAACGCTTCGAAGGGTGCAACGGGACCCACCGCAACAAGATCAGGGCCTCATCTGATTTCACCTTTGTCTTTGCGATTATGAAAAGACTGCAATCGTTTAATCTGCGTTGTGAGACCTGGCTGATCTCCCCAGACAACACCTTCAGTATGCCGGCCATGCTCTAATCAAGGGTGTGATAAATTCGTTTAAACAGGTAAAAGGCGATGCCCTAGGTTTTGTAAGAGACTATTGATATGCATCTTCCATTCCAATTTCTCATCCAGTACTACCCCTAGATACTTAATGGATGAAACTCGATTTACTCCCCCGTCATCAGTAAAAACCGCTAAAAAATATTAAATTGCGATGCGTATATACTGATATTGTTTTGCTGCCTGACAGTATCAATTTAGACTTCGTTACATTAAAGCTGTAATTGTTAACTGAATTTGTCATGTTGAAGGGCATAATTAAGTTCTTGGGGTCTTGATGCAGCAACCACATTAAACTATCTCAAACTTCTCGCTGACATTCTTGTGTTCCTATTATTATAGTTTACAGAGAAAGATCTCGAGAGGGCTAGCTATAGGCATAAAAGAGAACGCTGCAAAATCTTTATCCTCTTTGGAACTAAGCATAGTGAGTGGTTATATTGTCCACTGACTACTAACTAGGAGTCTTGCGAGCATGTTTGTTTCCACCGGCGAAGTACATCACAGCTTCTAAGCACAAAGCTTTTAGAAAAAAAAAAATGCGTGTGCCTTGAACTTAAAGAGGGGTGAATAGCTACCTCTATTAAAAATTAGCTCGAAGTCCCAAAAGAAAAGGTTGCTGAACACCCTAACTTGGCGAAAACCTATAAAACTATTTGGACAAAAAAAGGAAGAAGAAGAAGCACTATTCTTTGAAAAAGACTGTAATGGAAGGAAACGAACCTGCTGGTAACAGATCACGAGGTCACTGAGGCAGAGAAACTGAGACAAAAAAGTTGCAAGAAGCTTAAAGTAAGATTTAGGCTGAAGGTGATTAGTACAGAAACGTGTACCGAGCTGTCTTAGTAGGATTTATACGACCATTCACATAGAAAATTATCGGGTGACGCCAAGAAACAAGTTAAGCTCAGTTAAATGTTATGGGTAGCTAATTCCTTGATCTTAAATTATGAAAACAGTCAAGAATGGAAATCAACAGGAAAATAAGGAGAGCAACAGTGCGCGGCAAAGCCACGACAGTCTACACCTATTATTATTATAGGTTGTTTTTGAATTCTTGAAAGACTACTAAGCCAGCGAGAGTTAAAGATAGTAATAATAAAAAAATGCTCTAGATTCAGGTGCCTTATGCACCTTTTTATAAACCCATTACATTTATATTTTAATCAGGATATAATCGTTCAACAGCCGTTGAAAGAGAACAGAAACTTACTCGTCTTCGCGTTTTTTCTCTCGCTCTAATCTCTCTTTCTCCCTCTTTGTTATTTCCTCTTTTCTTTTCAAGAATTCCTCCTTCGCTTCTTGTAGTTCACTTTCTCTTTTGCGATAGCTGAGCAAAATCAAGAAAAAAAGTAAAATTCTTAAACAAATTACAAGGATCTGGAAGTGATGCAACCAAAAATTTCTGGAGTCAAAGAGAGTCCATCCGTAACCTCAGTGGAGTCATGATCATCTTAAATATTTTGGCGTAAAATACGCCAAATTTAGCGCAGTTGCAAACCTTATAATTAGATTTATGCCCATATTATTCATGAGATAAAGACAAAAGGTCATAACGTCATCGGCGCAAGTTATTGTAATTCCTACTCAAAGAAAGAGGTTAATTGATTTTAACTCTACCATACTACGCAGGAACTTACACTTCCTCGCAATTTTTTTCTTTTTCCGTTATTTTTTTTTCTCTCTTTGTTATTTCCTGTTGGTTTTTCGAAATTTCCTCTTTCACTTTTTGTAGTTCAAGTTCCATTTTAAAACGGCTGAAAAAAAAAAAAAAAAAGAAAAAAATTAAAAAAAAAAAAAAAAAAAAAAACCAAAGTTCTCTTTGTTGGGTTTGGGTTTTTATTTTTTTTTTTTTTTTTTTTTTTTTTTTTTTTTTTTTTTTTTTTTTTTTTTTTTTTTTTTTTTTTTTTTTTTTTTATTGTAATTCCTACTCAAAGAAAGAGGTTAATTGATTTTAACTCTACCATACTACGCAGGAACTTACACTTCCTCGCAATTTTTTTCTTTTTCCGTTATTTTTTTTTTCTTTCTTTGTTATTTCTTGTTGGTTTTTGGAAATTTCCTCTTTCACTTTTTTTAGTTCAAGTTCCATTTTAAAACGGCAGAAAAAAAAAAAAAAAAAGGAAGCAAGTTATGAAACAGCCACAATTAAAAACCTAAAGGATCGACTGAGGAGGAAGGAGAGAAATTATCCATGAGAATATTAATACTTATGAGCGGATTTGAAGTTATGTAAATAAGTGAAGGAGCCAACCTGTTTTCGCCTTGCTTCGCTGTTTCCATGATTTCGTTTTCTCTTCGGGTTATTTCCTCTTCTCTTTTTGATAAACCCCTTTCCAATTCTTGTATTTTAAGTTCCTTTTCCTGATACCTGAGAAAATTGGATCAGCTAAAAGTATCAGTGGCTAAATGTATGCCTTGTGGAAAGTATTTTACTATTTATACTTAACCTTTCGTTCATTGTGAAACCTAAAACTCGAGAATAATTTATTTTCCATTTTTCAGGTAGATATAAATATTACGCCAACCGACTAAAAAGTGGTTGTTTTGGTTATTTTGATATTCTCTCCAAAGAGTCCGCCAAACAGCTAAGTTTTTTAGAATAATAGCCTGCGAGCAACCTATCCATTTGGGGGATATCGTGAAAAGTAGACGCGCAGCGAGAGAGGCACGCGATAACTTTATTTATATTTCACTTTTTGAATCGTTAAATTACACTTATTTTAGCATCATTTAATCAACTTTTTTGTAACTGTTGATGTAATTTAAGTGACTAATTTGAAAAAATAACATAAAATAACTAATTAATTAATTAATTACAATAAAATTTATCTATTAACATGAATTTCAATTGACCAGAAGGCATATGATGGATTCAATTTTCCATTTCTCTCAGAACTTCACAACTTGCAGATAATATCTGCTTTTTACCTACCCTTTAAAAAAATCAAATTTTCTATCACGATTATATCGCTTTATTCTGGATTTTAAAAATTACACTTAATAAATTCATATCACAGATCCAAAACAGCGAATGGTTCCAGTTCCTTTACTAATAATAAATGACGACGACATGGCATAATGATTATCAGAGTGTTAGCTAACTTGTAACTTGACCAGACACCTTAGCATTTACGTGTTTTCGCATTATGGCAACATTTTTGTGAAATTTGGGTTCTGTCAATATCACGCAATAGTCACATCAAGTCTTTATGCTAATCAAGTTATACCTTAAAAATGATGGTTACATCATTCTATGTACTTTTGGTGGCCGTATCATTTGCTAATTTAACCTTATAGAGCAAGAGAGAGGTATATAAGAAGCACCCATCCTCCGGTCTTAGTAAAAAAAAAGGGCGATATGAGTGATTGGTTACAATATATACTCCATCAGTACAAGTTTTAGACTACTGATTTAGAAGACTTCCTGCGTGCATATTTCAGCACCGTCAAAACTGACCATGAATGCTCCTCCATTTCCAGCTTAACAGTAGTCCCTTTGTCCTTGTTAATTCAGTTTTATGGTACCGTAAAGTTCCCATGGTAGCGACCCTCGACCCTCGTTACTTTCGGAATAAGCAACCTTTGGGGCTAGTTACTTTCGGGGTGTCGTTACGTACTCTTGAGGGGTCGTTATTTTCGGAGTCCAAAACCCATAAAACAAAGTTGGCGCTAGCGTTATATCACGCACGTACAATCAAATTCATACCCCCGCCGGGGTACAAGGGGGGGGGGGGGGGGGGGAGGTCGGTGGAGGCAATGGTCTCTTATCAGTTTTTCTTAATTTTTTATAACAACTTTTCCGATACAGTAGGACGTTCCTCTACCTTATTAAGACAGTGGTCGGGGAGGCGAAGCCCACTTCGTTTTTACCAAACACTAAAAACTTGTGTAATAACATCGT
>CALNXI010000654.1:135329-160471 GCA_942486025.1 Porites evermanni | reverse complement strand
GGGGGTGTCGTGCGGCGTGTGAGGGGGTTGTTTTAGTAAGCAACAAAAACCTGAAACCGAGGGTGGCGGTAGCTTCCACTAACACCCACAACCACCGCGCGGCGCCGGGGGGGGGGGGGGGGGGGGGGGGGGGGGGGGGGGGTGGAACGTGGATGGAAACGCTCTTCAGAGCTTTTCACATCTTGTTTCGAAACGATTTTACCTTCAGTGGAAAGCTTCTGACCTTCTTAACAAGATGAGGTATGGTAATGGTCGCCATCTTGGATTTTACCAAGAATTAAAAATCTGGTTAAAACCGCGAGAAATGGTAATTCTTCGTGCTTGACACAGATACTAACACATAAATAAGCACTTTGCATGATTTTAGCCAAGATGTCGAAAAAACATGCATTTTCACTCAAAAATGGCCTTAACATGTTCTACTTATATTATTAGTATTATTATTATTAGTATTGCACTGCATATTTCTGGTAGCAGGGACAGTGCATGAAATCAACATCGTTGGTCTACCGGACCACCGGATGGGTGAATAAGCCGACGTAAAGGAAATCGAATTCTTCTCTGGGAGGAAAGCTAAACTAGGTGCTTTTAGTCCATGACAAACAAATGCGCTTTATAGTGCAGTATACAGAAGCTTCAGTTTTAACTTGAAGTAATGTTCCTGTTGTTGATATGAACTTTATATCAGTTTTTTACATTATGCAATCTGTGAACCGACGCTTCAATCACGAATGATACTTTAAGGCATGCCATGTTTCTCTTATTGCCGCAAAGTGCCTTATCGTAATAAATTTGTATAGACCCATATCGCTTCTCTCCATTTTTAACCATATCTTTGAAAAGATGATGTATAATCGCTTCAAGTCATTTATTGAGAAGTGCAATATTCTCCATGATTCACGATACGGTCTTCGTGAAAAAAGGTCAACTGAGCATGCTATTTTAGACATAATTAATGAAATTGAAACTAACATGGATAAAAAGTTGTACTCATGTGGTGTGTTCATTGACTTACAAAAAGCCTTTGACAGAGTAAATCATTCAATATTATTAAGAAAATTAAATCATTATGGAGTATTTGGAATAATTAATGATTGGTTTGCATCATACCTAGTGGGTCGTCAACAAACAACACAACATATCCAAAAAGAAGTAGTGTTATCAGGTTTCCCACAGGGATCGGTCCTAGGACCCTTACTATTCCTTATTTATATTTTAAATGATATATCTAACAGCTCTGATGAATTGAAGTTCTACTTATTTGCTGATGATACTAATTTGTTATATGCTGACAAAAATCTCAAATCGCTTGAATCAACAGTTAATGCAGAAATTCTTAGGGTTTATAACTAGCTAATCGCAAATAAATTATCACTAAATATAAAGAAATCTAACTTTGTCATTTTTAGACCAAGACAAAAAAAGTAAAATCACCAAGTCAACTTGAAAGTATTTGACCATCATAACAACTCGTACATTTCTTTAGAATGGAAAAATTATGTCAAATATCTAGGTGTGCTTATTGATGAAAATCTTTCTTGGAAATACCATATCGCCCTCATCGCTTCAAAAATAAGTAAAACAATTGGCATCATTGCCAGCCTTAGACACTTTGTACCCCTGAATACTTTACACCACATATACATATCTCTTATTCAGCACTAAGCTGCTATAACTTACAAAAACAAAATTCTTATTCTTCAAAAACGCGATCTCCGCCTCATGTTCTTTGGTGACTACAATTCTCATGCAGTACCTTATTTTGTCTCCTCTAGCTTTCTTTCCTTAGATCTACTCTACTTTAAATCTGTTGCTATTCTAATGCATGATATATCCAACATCTGAACACCTTCTAACATATCTAATTTATTTGCTTCCAAATCTAATATTCATTCATATTATACAAGATCATCTTCAAGAGGTGACTATTATGTTAAACACTCAAGGTTAGACAAACAAACTAAGTCTTCTTCAAGATATGGTGTAAAAATCTGGAATAGTTTACCGTGTGAAATGGGTCAAATGTCCAGGCAAAAATAACTTTAAAATCAATGTCCACGACACTTTACTCCGAATACTTTCAGAAGAAAATTAAAATATTGATTTACCTGACTTAATAACAAACATTTCTTGAAAACTCGGCTTCTTATATTTGCAATGTACATGATTGTAAACTTAATAAAATTGAAGTGATTTTTATTTATTTGTTTATTTATTTTACTTTTTTTTCTACTCTTTTTCTCTAGTCTTTCTAGTGATCTATCTGTATATATATTACATACGTGTAACCACTGTTCGCCTCGACTAGCTAATCTGCTAACTGCGGGCAGTGGATATTGCTTTCGGTAACACTTGCCATAATTAATAAACAGTTAATAAACAGTTATTTGTAAAAGCACTAAGATATCAGTGCTGAACATTAAAAATTTGACTTACTGGATTGCAATTAGAAAACAATAAAGGCATTCGGAATGTTTATAACGTAATTAAAGAAACTTAGTCTCGATCGTTACTTTTTGGGGACTCCCTACTTTCGGGAGCTCGCTATTTTCGGGATTTATTTGGAGTCAGAAACTTTTGACGTTACTGTTTCCGGGGTCGTTACTATGGGAACTTTACGGTAAAATATAAATTGGTCGATGTTGTTGTTATTTAAGTCCTGTGCAAACGGACGCAACATTGTTGAGAGTTTTTCCTTCCATTTACACGTAGCTAAAAGTTTGAGCGGTTTCAAACTTTGCGCAACATCTCCCAACAATATGCAACTACATGCAACAGGTTATGAAAACCGACGCAACATGTAACATCCACTAATGTTGCGTCCGTTTGCACGGGGCTTTCATTGTACGCCTTTAATGTACTTACGATTGTTCTATGCCCTTCACAGTTTCTTCAAATCTCTTTTCTTTCACTATTATTTCCTCTTCCCTTGCCTTCCTTCAAAAAGAAAAATAAAAAAAATGACCTTAGACGATTTTTTAGAAGAACAAAAAAAAAAAGAAAAAAAAAAAAAAAAAAAAAAAAACAAAGAAAGAAATGTGGAAACTAAACAAAAAGAAAAAACAAAATACAAATACAAAGAAAAAAACCTAACAACCTTCACACACGCAACAACCACAAGATCCACTAAACCCCCCCCCAACACCCTCCTTCATCTCACCACAAAATGGCAGTGATCGAGTTAAAATACTTGTAGGACTGTTTCATTTCATTTCTGTTTTTGTTTTGTCTTTTTTTTTCACAATTTTTCTTTAAAACGATTAATCAGGAGTTTCGTTCCTTCTCCATGCCACTCCGTCCATGCAGACGTCCTCTTCGACGCATGTTGTTCAAAACATTGTAAACGAAAGACACAATGATAGCAGGATTTTCGTACCTGTATTCTTCAAATTGGTGCACTTCAACTAATTTTGCTGGACCGTTGTCAAGAAGACATTCCATCACTTCTGGTAGGTTGGACAATAGCTCCCGATTTTCCTTGAAAACGTTTATTAAGGTCTTGAAGAACTCAATATGAGGGACCTGCATCGTAACATCTTCTGAAGACGAAGACTGTGTGTCTGCCATGGCTTGTATCTTTAGCAATTATTGACTAGATTTGCTATTGCCCACTGACTCCGAGGCAAGTCGGCGTGCGAGAGTGAGAATTCAAATAATATGTTAATTTTTCTGTTTTTAGAATTCTAGGAAAGAACGGAAATGAATTTTTTGGATATTTAATACGCGGTGCAATTGATCACATGCAAATTACTTACACCCTGCTGTACTCTTACAAAAAGGAATGTTATCAAGACGCTTAGCGATTCTCCGCCATAATTTAGCCATAACCTTATTTATGACGCATTCTCTTGTCTCTCTAAAAACGCAAACAAGCTAGAGTGGTCACTTAGAATGTCGATGATCATCTGCAAACTACAAGAGCTGATTCGCGTGACTAACAAATAAAAGTTTAATGAGTGTCAGTTTATCTGTTAGAATCCAATTGACTAGCTAGTGACGGGTAGATAATCCATCGTTATAGAAATAAAAAATCAAAACAGTGGCACAGAGTCCAATTAATTATATTGTTTAAAATAAAGGTTGAGGTATTTTTACTTGATCTTTCGTGATTTATGACGTCACCTTTCCAGGAAACTAAAAAGAACCCTCGAGAAAACTTGTGACCTTTCAATGTTTCTTTTCTAGGAAACGTCAACACAAATAAAGATGGGTATTTTCCCATGACTGCACCGCTGCTATGCTAACACACTCTCCACCTTCGCTTTGAAGACCTGTGTTCTGCCACCACAAGTACTTTAAGTAGAGCTGTCCCTTCTACTTTATATCTTTATTACAGACACTATGCAACAGCTTCTCGTCGAAGGTGAGCGATAGGCCATGTATTAGTAATTTATTCAAAAACAATGATAATGGTATGCGGGATAAGCTGAGACAAGGGAGACAAGAAAGGAGAATAATTCCAAGTACTAAGAACTTAGCTCCGCTTTCAAAAGGCTGAAATTAACGCAATTCGAAAGTCTATTGTGCCTAAAAAAACAGGCAGAGCTTAAAACGTGAATTTTTCTCTAATAGAATTGTCGAATGATGCATTTAATTTCAAGTTTTCGTCAAAATTAGCCCTCCGCTTTATTTTCTCGGAAAACTGATTTACGCGAGTTCTCGCTAATTCCTCTTGCTTATTTATTTTCGCTAGTCCTTGGATGCTCGCAATCTCGTTAACAATTGGTCGACAATTCGAATTTTCTTCAAATCGTTCTCTATACAGTTTTTGGAACTGATCTGCGTGTTTCTGAACGCCCATGAATTTGGCTATAAAGTTAAGTTGAGAAACACAAATCATACACTAAATATCTTGGCAGTGATTCAAAATAACAGGAGTTATTAACTGGGCTGCCTCAAGGCAGGCACTAGTTTATAAAATGGGTAGATTTCTCCATTTTCTCCATCAAAAAATGAACACGATCAATTATTAACCCAGTAACCCAGAAGGCGTTTCAAATGGACGACCGTAAATAAAGTCTTAATATCTCTTTCGGGGAAAATGTTCAATTTTATATCTTCTGTTAAAACTACATAATTCTTTTATTATGAAAGAAAACACCCTATAGCGATATTTGTCAGTGATGGTGGTGCATCTTTGGATGGCTTGGTTGAAGTTGGTTTATTGCGAATTTGGTTAATGTGAGATAAAAAAAAAGAAGACCTGTGGCAATTATTGATTTTGTAACAGCACTTGTACAAAACCTACAAATCTACGTAAGACTAGTATAGTCCGAAACTATGTATCTTGCAGTGCAATTCCCTGCCCATCAGTTGTAATAGAAATTTTTCTTGTGAACTCCCTTTACAGACGCATTATGCGATGTGGACGTTTAGCATTTAATAAAAATGAATTGATATTTAAAGTATATTCCCTTGCTTATTTATTGCCTTAATTTACCTGTTTATTTTTCGATTGTAATCTTTAAAGAAGAGGGAGATGAGCTTTTAGTCACCTCAGGAGCAACCTATATTGCTGTGGTTGCCATCGATTTTGGCACAACCTTTAGTGGCTTTGCCTTCGCCTTCAACCACAAAGATGGAGAGAAAGGTATCCATATGAACAAAGAATGGGGGACAGATCAAGGCTACGCTACAATGAAAGCTCCCACCTGCTTGCTGCTTAACCCGAACAAGAGTTTCAATTCTAAAGAGGAAAAAAAAAATACAAATGAAAAAAAAAGACCCCAGCCCCCTGACCCTGGAGCTTAAGTGGGCGGTTTTTTTATCCCCTTCCCCTTTACCTTTCCAGGGCAACCGGGAAAGGGGGCTTTGGGGCCCCCCCCCCCCCCCCCGCCTCTATAACTTCCTAAGCCGTTTGCGATACGGCCACCAAAATTACATGGAATAATGTACTCATCATTTTCTAACGTATAGGTATAACTGACACAACGATGTAACTTAACGTAATTTGAATTTACAGGCACAATCCAAATTCCAATCAAAATAACATAAAGTGCAAATATACTTGTAAGGTACCGTAAAATTCCGAAAATAAGCCCCGGGGCTTATATTTTTCAAAGGCCCTTTCTGAGGGGCTTATTTTTGGAGGGGCTTATATTCGGAGTGGCTTATCTACGGAGGGAAATTTGCGTTTCAAAATCGATTGGGCTAGCCTTATAGTTAGAAGTAAATTTATCGTTTTTGCTTTGTTTTACTTTATATTTGAGGGCAATTTTCCAAGTACAAGCCCCCGGGGGGCTTATTTTAACGGAGGGTTTTTTCCGTTACCGGTTTGGGTGCTTATATTAGGAGGGGCTTATACATGGAGGGGCTTATTTTCGGAATTTTACAGTATGTGATAAAGTCAACAAGTTGACTAACACATTTTAAATAACCTTTAACAACAGCATTGATGTCAGGCCCGATTATAATCCCGATTATAAAGAAAGAAGGAACTGAAGCCATTCATCAGTCAGACCAATTTGGATCCTCTTTTTTGAAAGTGCTTAAATATACAGTATGAATTAAGGAAATCAATTTGGATCCTCTTTTTTGAAAGTGCTTAAATATACAGTATGAATTAAGGAAATCAGAGGTCAAAAATGTACAAAGTATGAAATTCAGAGACACGTGAACTTTGTTGAAATATGAAGCCAACATCTGCCATTTTAGACTCATTCGTTCGTAAAAAGCTTGGATTATATTAACAGTTTTATTATTATTATTTGATAAAAAGCCTGGATTATATTAACAATTATATCATTACTTGATAAAATAATGGTAAACTATAAAGTATAATGAAAAAACAGGCACATTTTTAAGAACATGGCGGTCAAAACTCCATGGTTTATTGTATGTTAATGTACGCGTCACAAGGTAAGGGGGGGTGGGGGGTGGGGGTGGGGGGGCAGTGATCGAGTTAAAATACTTGTAGGACTGTTTCATTTCATTTCTGTTTTTGTTTTGTCTTTTTTTTTCACAATTTTTCTTTAAAACGATTAATCAGGAGTTTCGTTCCTTCTCCATGCCACTCCGTCCATGCAGACGTCCTCTTCGACGCATGTTGTTCAAAACATTGTAAACGAAAGACACAATGATAGCAGGATTTTCGTACCTGTATTCTTCAAATTGGTGCACTTCAACTAATTTTGCTGGACCGTTGTCAAGAAGACATTCCATCACTTCTGGTAGGTTGGACAATAGCTCCCGATTTTCCTTGAAAACGTTTATTAAGGTCTTGAAGAACTCAATATGAGGGACCTGCATCGTAACATCTTCTGAAGACGAAGACTGTGTGTCTGCCATGGCTTGTATCTTTAGCAATTATTGACTAGATTTGCTATTGCCCACTGACTCCGAGGCAAGTCGGCGTGCGAGAGTGAGAATTCAAATAATATGTTAATTTTTCTGTTTTTAGAATTCTAGGAAAGAACGGAAATGAATTTTTTGGATATTTAATACGCGGTGCAATTGATCACATGCAAATTACTTACACCCTGCTGTACTCTTACAAAAAGGAATGTTATCAAGACGCTTAGCGATTCTCCGCCATAATTTAGCCATAACCTTATTTATGACGCATTCTCTTGTCTCTCTAAAAACGCAAACAAGCTAGAGTGGTCACTTAGAATGTCGATGATCATCTGCAAACTACAAGAGCTGATTCGCGTGACTAACAAATAAAAGTTTAATGAGTGTCAGTTTATCTGTTAGAATCCAATTGACTAGCTAGTGACGGGTAGATAATCCATCGTTATAGAAATAAAAAATCAAAACAGTGGCACAGAGTCCAATTAATTATATTGTTTAAAATAAAGGTTGAGGTATTTTTACTTGATCTTTCGTGATTTATGACGTCACCTTTCCAGGAAACTAAAAAGAACCCTCGAGAAAACTTGTGACCTTTCAATGTTTCTTTTCTAGGAAACGTCAACACAAATAAAGATGGGTATTTTCCCATGACTGCACCGCTGCTATGCTAACACACTCTCCACCTTCGCTTTGAAGACCTGTGTTCTGCCACCACAAGTACTTTAAGTAGAGCTGTCCCTTCTACTTTATATCTTTATTACAGACACTATGCAACAGCTTCTCGTCGAAGGTGAGCGATAGGCCATGTATTAGTAATTTATTCAAAAACAATGATAATGGTATGCGGGATAAGCTGAGACAAGGGAGACAAGAAAGGAGAATAATTCCAAGTACTAAGAACTTAGCTCCGCTTTCAAAAGGCTGAAATTAACGCAATTCGAAAGTCTATTGTGCCTAAAAAAACAGGCAGAGCTTAAAACGTGAATTTTTCTCTAATAGAATTGTCGAATGATGCATTTAATTTCAAGTTTTCGTCAAAATTAGCCCTCCGCTTTATTTTCTCGGAAAACTGATTTACGCGAGTTCTCGCTAATTCCTCTTGCTTATTTATTTTCGCTAGTCCTTGGATGCTCGCAATCTCGTTAACAATTGGTCGACAATTCGAATTTTCTTCAAATCGTTCTCTATACAGTTTTTGGAACTGATCTGCGTGTTTCTGAACGCCCATGAATTTGGCTATAAAGTTAAGTTGAGAAACACAAATCATACACTAAATATCTTGGCAGTGATTCAAAATAACAGGAGTTATTAACTGGGCTGCCTCAAGGCAGGCACTAGTTTATAAAATGGGTAGATTTCTCCATTTTCTCCATCAAAAAATGAACACGATCAATTATTAACCCAGTAACCCAGAAGGCGTTTCAAATGGACGACCGTAAATAAAGTCTTAATATCTCTTTCGGGGAAAATGTTCAATTTTATATCTTCTGTTAAAACTACATAATTCTTTTATTATGAAAGAAAACACCCTATAGCGATATTTGTCAGTGATGGTGGTGCATCTTTGGATGGCTTGGTTGAAGTTGGTTTATTGCGAATTTGGTTAATGTGAGATAAAAAAAAAGAAGACCTGTGGCAATTATTGATTTTGTAACAGCACTTGTACAAAACCTACAAATCTACGTAAGACTAGTATAGTCCGAAACTATGTATCTTGCAGTGCAATTCCCTGCCCATCAGTTGTAATAGAAATTTTTCTTGTGAACTCCCTTTACAGACGCATTATGCGATGTGGACGTTTAGCATTTAATAAAAATGAATTGATATTTAAAGTATATTCCCTTGCTTATTTATTGCCTTAATTTACCTGTTTATTTTTCGATTGTAATCTTTAAAGAAGAGGGAGATGAGCTTTTAGTCACCTCAGGAGCAACCTATATTGCTGTGGTTGCCATCGATTTTGGCACAACCTTTAGTGGCTTTGCCTTCGCCTTCAACCACAAAGATGGAGAGAAAGGTATCCATATGAACAAAGAATGGGGGACAGATCAAGGCTACGCTACAATGAAAGCTCCCACCTGCTTGCTGCTTAACCCGAACAAGAGTTTCAATTCGTTTGGATATGAAGCACAAGATAGATTTGCGGAACTGGAGGAGGAGGAGGCCAGAGAATATTATTACTTTGAAAAATTTAAAATGGTTCTTCACAAAGATGAGGTAATACATCTATTAAGCTTCCAATTATTTTTAGGGGGTTCCAATTGGTCAAAATAATTAATATTGTAATGTAGATTTGTTGCTGAAACCTAAGGCGAATTCACAACGTAACCCAGTCCTCTTCCCAACTTCTTTCTGAATATAAACGTGTTGGCTAGTGCTCCCGAGCTGTTGACATTATTGCAAGTATTTTGTTATTTTTCAATTAGAACTTGAACAGAGAAACTACTTTGAAGGCAAGCAACGGGAGAGATATTGACGCTCTGACCATATTCACATATTCAATATATTATATCCACACGAAAGCCGTTGAAGTTATTCGGGAGAGAACTGGTGATGAAAACTTCGGCTCTGGTGATGTGCAATGGGTGCTGACTGTGCCGGCAATTTGGAAGCCAGCAGCTAAGCAATTTATGAGAGAAGCAGCATATAAAGTAAGGCATTTAAAAATAACTATCATTTTAATGTGTTATTCGCAATGTTGGTTCTCTTCTTTAACCTTTTAAAAATTGAGAGTGATCAGCATTAAATTTCTCCATGCTTAAAGCTCACAAGATGAACCTGATTAATTGGCACTTTGACTACTTTGCTCCTATATTTCCTAGGACATGTACACATAGTGGCAACAGATGACAATCACCTAAAAATCTTATAGCGGGGCTCCCGCGCGCGCGAAGCGCGCGTGGGACAGAGCCCCATACTCATGGAATATGGTCAACCTCTTTTCGTTTGGTTGTCACGTGATTGACCGAGCGTACGTACGTACGTGCGTACGTACGTACGTACGTACATACGTACGTACGCGTCTACAGATGGTACGGGTGGGGTAGGGGAGACTATCAAAAGGAAGGGAGGGATGTCTCAAGCATGTCTTGGCAAGTCCACATCTTTAATATAGGATTTTAGTATAGGACATTCACAATATGGTCAATTGACAGCTGTCAAAACAGGATACCCACTGACCAGTATCCCATGACCATATCGCGGGCTCATGTGTCAACTCATCGAGGTGACGTGATTTATTTGGAAGCTGTCCGCTGACCAGTTAATTGTTTTACTAGATCGCGAACAATGTTCAATCTCATACTTTTACTAGTTAAACTGATAATGCACACATATTGGACATCAATGTTTTGATCAATTGACAGCTGTCAAAACAGGGTACCCGCTGACCAGTATCACTTGACCGTATCGCGGGCTCAGGTGTCGACCCATCGAGGTCAAGTATTTTTTTGAAGTTATCCGCTGACAAGTTACTAGTTTTCAAGTGATCGCAGGCTCAAGTTCAAGTTTTTTCTAAATTCATATGAAATATGTTGTGTTTATGTGCTACACAATTAAAATTTTGATTGCAAACTGACCTCGGACGCGAAAATTCAGCCAGCTGTTACAGGCAGGGAAGACAGTTGCCTTTGACTTTTCTCACCATGGTCACGCGTTGGTCACGCTCTACGTCCAATTTTTATGCTCTGATTGGTCAAAATTTGACAGGTGAGTTCATGCGGAAAATTTATGCAGCATCTTGAATCTTGTTTACTTTGACAGCTGAAGCTGACAGAGTTTTGTGTCAACTTGTGATGTTTTTAACTGTCTTTTTCCACTGGATGTGCAAAATGAAATTCAGCTGCTATCAGGAGTCTTCTGTTATTCATGGCTAGTTTGTTTATTGGGTTTTTGGTTGAGGAATACGTCGCTTGTCAAAGTCGGAAATCCGATTTCGGATAGCATCGTTTTCGTTTTCACCTTGCTTGATGCGTAAGAGGATTGCAAAGTCTGAAGCGATACTGGCTGTTCTTGATACCTTTCAGGTGCTGCATCTCGAATGGTAAGCCAGAGAAATTATTGTATTTGATGTTTGTTTTTTGTATCTAATTTAATGAAGTCGAGCGGAGTTTATGCGGGCATTTAGTTTATGCACGTTTGTAAGATTTGAGACAATGATCTGACCGAGTATCAGGTTTGATATAAACTTACAGAACTTTAAAAAGCCTTTAGACAGTTTCTCACCGCAAATAGAAAGAAAACGTTCCAAAGAATATTTAGTTATAATTCTGGCCAGAAAAGAAAGCTTTGAGCGATTTTCTTGCCTCGAGTTCGTCTTTGAAAAAAGCAAACACCGGGAAGCCGGCTTAAAACATAAACTTAAGCTTGAAGCTTGAAGACTCAGGATTTTTAGGGACACTTTAATACTTGTCTTCCTGAATGAAA
This sequence comes from Porites evermanni, assembly GCA_942486025.1. NCBI lineage: Eukaryota > Metazoa > Cnidaria > Anthozoa > Scleractinia > Poritidae > Porites > Porites evermanni. Next base: position 148,753 of record CALNXI010000654.1, on the reverse strand, counting down.
ATTGTTGTCTCTGTATATGTTTCACCGAATTATATTTCTTTTATTGATTGTTAGTAGTCTCTGTTGTAATTTTAATCGCTGTGCCGATTGTTTTCAGTCGTTCAGTGAACATCGCTTGCAGGAGTACTCAAAATGCCGCGCGTTAAACCATTAAATAAAAAATAAACATAATAAATTCTTTATAATGTTGGAGCGTAACTCTGTTAATGTTCATTCAAACACTCGCCACAGCTCGCACTACAAAAGTGAGAACCGGATGGCCGTATAGGTGATTTTGGAAATTTTTTTAACAGTTTATGAATATTGAATGAGTCTAATTTGTATTGTGAAATACTGCTTTCTGTCCGAGGTTTGCCGGTATGATAAAAACAGTGCCTCATACTGCTGTTTCACCTCAGTTGTGATGTATTAATGCTACCAAAGGTTGGTTTACACGCACCCAGATTTGTTGACAAGATTTTGCAAAGTAAACTTGTCGAACGCAAAAAAGTTGGCCTGATTTTTTTTCCCACTAATTAATCTACGGTGATCAAGAGCCATTATGGCTCTTAAATGTGATCGAAGATCATTACCAGTTTTTGGGTGTACAAATGAGGCTATCAACTCGATGTAAGATTTGGTTCACTCTTGGGCTGTTTGCAAATTATTTTTCTCTAAAATCAGGTAGCCTTTCCCTCAAAAGTCACATAAATGTGATCTAAAGTTAACTGAATTGTGGGATTCGAATACAAGTTTATTGTCTAATTTAAATTATAAATTTATTAATGGGAGCCTCGCTTTTAGCCCTGGCTAAATCTATATATTACGATTGATAAGAACAAAAAACAACAACAACAATAACAGAAATAATGATAATGATAATGATAATGATGATGATGATGATGATGATGATAATGATAATAATAAGACCTGGAAAGAGAATTGAGAAAACTGTGGAAGTTCAAACAAGGGTTGTGCCTATTGTTATCGGGGCACTGGGGACAATCGCAAAAGGATTAGTTGGCCATCTTGAGAGCATAGGCGTGAATCTTGATGTGGTTCAGATTCAAAAGACTACCTCATTAGGAATAGCATGAATCCTCTGACAGGTTCTTGACTACTAAGGTTGCAGGGTGTGACCTGTACCTGGAACTGGCTAGGAGCTGAACACTGAGAGTATATACATAATAACAATAACAACAACAATAATAATAATAATAATAATAATAATAATAATAATAGTAATAATTTTTTTAAAGACACACACTTTTAGTTTATTAATAAGACTAAATTGTATACAGCGCCGTAGCTAGTATGAGGCCAACCGAGGCACTCGCCTCGGTAAAATTTTGACGAATTTCGCCGATCATTTTTATTTTACATAAGCGATCATCGGATATTTTTAACGCATCATGATATTACAAAGAATTCAGCAATTCAGTCAATATACTATGAAAAAATTACCATATCATCGATCTCAAGGGGCTACGTACGTTAACTCAAATTTTTTTTGAATAAATACTGATCAAAACCATTGGCGAGGTTAACGGTCACCCAGATTATGTAGCTTGTTTCTGATTATTGCTTTTTAAATTCCACTTAAATTAACTCGAAAAAAAGTTACCGAAAGGCCCAGAAAACGCTGCAAATCGCATTTCCGAGAGACTAAAGTTAAAAATTTCTCGGGGGGGGGAGGGGGGGGGCATGCCCCCGAACCCCCCTAGCAGCTCCCGCCTGCCTCGGTTGGCCGTTTGGTCTGGCTACGGCACTGGTATAATTAATAATAATAATAAACTTTTAATAATGACACTAATTTTTTCAAAATCTCATAAAAGATGCACACAAAACTTCAGTAAAATATTCATAGATCAATACAAAGTTCTATAATTAACAATAATAATAAACTTTTAATAACGACACTAATTTTGTTAAAATCTTATAAAAAGATGCACACAAAACTTCAGTAAAATATTCATAGATCAATACAAAGTTCTGGCAAAACCCCTTCCCAATTCAAAATTCCAAGAAATCTCAAAGAGTTATAAAAAAAATCAAGTCAAAAGTGTCAATGGATGAGATAAATGTCAATGCGCTGATTCTAATAATATGGATAAGATTCGGATCCATGAGGAGAAATATAAATCTATTGCTGTTCATTTTCCGTACCAATTTCCCGATAAGAAGATGTAACTAAAGATTAAGAGATCGATGAAAAAAAAAACATTTAAAAATAAGGAAACACATCAATAGTCCGATTGAATGGCTCCTTCAACAACTTGAACGTCAATAGCAACATTCGTAATGTCACATGGCACTCTTCTTCTCCTAGAGCCTCTAAGACAAGCCAACGCAGATCTCAAGAGTGCGAATGAGGTTCTGGTTCTGATCCATGAGATGGTTTTGGCATACTGCCCCCCTTCTTTGATGGCAATCAGCTGTGCTAAACGGCTATGATACATCAAGCACTCCTTTCCCATTCCGCCAGTTGTGGTGAAGACCAAAGGTGTGAATGCTCCATGCTTGATGTCCACAACTCTCCTTGAGTAGAGACACTTTTTCTCGTTCTCATGGATACGATAAATTTGTTGTAACTTTAAGTCCCTATATGATACAGCTTTAGGGTGACAGACCCTCGCATCGAAGAATGTTGATCTATGGCATTCCCAGAAACCATGTGCGCGGATATCTAACCTCGCATCCTGAGCTTTGTTACATCCTCTGTTTAAATGTTCGCCAGAGATGTCTTGCAGGACAGTAATCATCATCATCATCATCATCATCATCATCATCATAATAATAATAATAACAATAATAATAATGTGTGTGAACAGTGCAGTATGTGCACTGGCAACTGAGTAGGAAGGTCAAACTGAAACGAGCAGATCAGTGGTACCAACATACCCCGAGAGGCAGAGGGTCTGGATTGGGTCAACTGACAACTGACAAATAGCCTAAAATTTAACCATCGCCAGAAATTTCGAATCAACATGCGCAAGTGTCCTAGTAGTATTTATGTTAAACTAAATGAATACGTACCTTTCAAGTTTTATCCGTTTAGGTTTTAAGGTAAACAGATGTGCAAATTGACTGTAAAGGACTTGTATGGCTGTCGGCGATAAAACGCCGAAACAGGGCCCAGTTAAAGTGTTTCAGTTCGCGTCCAAGTTCGTCGGGTACAACCACTTTGCATCGGTTCTGCGTTTTAAAGAAAATTACTTTCAGGTCCAGTTACATTTTGCACTTCCCCATAGAAATTTCTTTCGGTTTTTTAACTTTGAAAACACCGTAAATTTCAGTATGGACTCCACGGCGAAATTTTCCGATATTCGCTTTTCAGTATCTCTTTTCAGTATGCAAAAACGTCCTTTTGGAGAGACAATACACATTTCAGAATAATTGACAGTTTTTGTCGTTCAGCGGTTCCTTTTTTTTTCCCAATATTATAGCTGTCAATTTTTCTGAGTGGAATGCGGGAGATTTTCACCTTGTCATGACCGAGATTTTCGGAAACGTCCCGGCGACTTCCGAAGATTTCCGACTAATTTCCGAAGACTTCCGAACGATTCCCGGACGTTGCTGAAAACTAAATGTCCCCAGACGTTTCGAAGACGTTCGAGTACTTCCGAAGCTACTTAAACGACGACAATTTTAGCGAGCTTTTGTTTCGTTATAGTGTGCAAAACAGTCCGTTCTTTGTGTATTCAAGTACGTTTAAAGTACGTTTGAGGATAAAAGACCGACTGTTTTGCAGTCTAGTTAGAACTCAAAAAAGTACACAAAGTCACCATGTGTTAAAGAAGAGTTTGTCCTCATTTGCGAGTCAGGGGTGAGGAATTGTCCTTGATGCGCGAGATCGATGTCTTTAGACCACAGGGGTGAGAGTTGGCAGGTATACAATATTCTGAAGATACAAATTTTGATTGGCCTAATAGTTGGAAATTTTAAACTCTGTTAGCAAAAACGTCCTAGTAGAGAAGAGAAGCGCACAACTTGAGAAATGGAGGGTCACCTGAAATGCTTACACTAGCAAAGCTAATAAAAATTAAGGTACTATTGCATCAGTTTTCGAATTTAACGTTTAAATTATATTATATGTGCCTCTTAGCGAATTGAGATCGGCGGAACATTGAGAGCTGTATCCGATATGTTCGAAATATACACGTTACTATAAGAGTGAGGACTGCTTTGGGACCTTTAGGAGCTTGTTGTTACTTGCTTCAATAGTTATTGACCAAGCAATGTAAACCCTTTAAGCCTGAGATCACAATCAATATTATAATAATAGTAATAATAATAATAATAACAATAATAATAATAATAATAATAATAATAACGGCAACGGCAATGGCAACAACAACGACAACGATAACGATAACGATAACAATAATAGCAATAATAAAGCTGCTTGCTGAAGACAGTAGCTTATAGAATTAGATACACAACCTCTTCCCCAGGGTGCTTTTCCCTGGCTTTGGAGGTGGGGGACAAGGTAGTTAGATACAATAGGCGTCTTGTTGTGTTTATTGTTTATTGTTTATTGTTTTGTTTGCCAAAAAATTATACAAATCAAATGAAATCTAATTACTTAAACTCTCATGGCGAGGAAGCCCAAGAGAAGCCACCGGGCTTATAAGGAATGGGCTCCCTCAGTTAGATAAATAGAACAAAATATTATCATAATTACACATGGGAAAATCAATGGCAGAGCTACAGTAAATCTTAAAATAAGTATATTAGATAGTCGTACTAATCATAGTTCTAGGCTAAAAAAAGCGAAATGACAAAAAGAAAAAACAAAACAAAACAAATGAAAATAAAAGAGCAAAGGAAGAAAAAAAAATACACATATATATATATATATATATATATATATATATATATATTACTATTTATGATAAGAGGAATGCTTTCAGTTTACAGCAAAAGGAAGCGGTACTTGTTGCATTTCGAATTTCAAAACTAAGAGAGTTAGTTGTGAGTCATTTTAAAACTATTTCCCTGTTATTTTAGGCGGGCTTAGCATCACCATCCAATCCAGAGCAGGTGCTTATTGCATTGGAGCCTGAGGCGGCCTCAGTATACTGCAGAGAGCGTAAAGTGTGGGAATTTATCAATGAGCGCGGGAGCGCTGAGTCGTCATTGATCGACACTCTTTCTTATCCAAAAACGCAGTACGTGGTGGTCGACATCGGAGGTACGAAAAATGAAATACAGAATTAACTACTGATCTTCATAGTTTTAAGCATGTCATCCAGAGCTCGTCAAGGAGTGAAGTCATCATCATCATCATCATCATCATCATCATCATCATCATTTTCACCCTCCGTTTTCCACTCATTTTCATCATCATCATCATCATCATCATCATCATCATTTCCATCCTTACAATCATCACAGTCATCATCATCATCATCATCATCATCATCATCATCATCATCATCTTCACTCACCTTGTCCTAATCATACTCACCATCAACCTCGTCCCCAGAGCTTTTCCCTCAAAAAATGGGTGGGGCGGGAAAAGGCCCTGGCATCGGGTGGTCACGTACACCCTAGAATCCTGGGTGTAATAAATTAGCGTCATGTGAAAAGCTAAAATTATGCGTAACCTCACAGCGCGCGATCTTGGGCAACCTTCTATATCTCTTGACGATTAACGAAAAGTTCTAAAAGGTTTCCTTTATGTCACAGATACTGGCTATGGTAATTTTTTGCTATCCTCATATTTCTATGAAGGGGACAGCGAGTAATATTTGTAAAACTTCTGTTTATAGAGCGGTATAAATGACAAACAAGCTATCGTACGTGCATAAAGGTTTTGCTGGAAAAGTCCGCTTTCTCTACTCTTCTGATATTTTATTTCATTTCTTGCGAAGTGGGCCGCCGTACATAGCCTAGTTCTATTCACCTTAACTCTCAGCCATATCATAGCGACACGCGTTGATTTAGACTTATCCTGTATGACCTGTATTTTTAAAAAATTCATCGACCTTTGCGATCAAACGACTGGCAACAAAAAAAACTTGGGTCTATTTAAAATTGACAGAGCTGTAGTTGATTCCAATCGATCAGTCAGTCTTCCCTTTGATATAAGGAAAATCCTTTGTACTTATCGTCGGAACAGAAAAGATATAAGAGTTCTTCAAATGTTTCAGATCGGCGACCAGTCATCGTTCCTGGCTGGAGGGCTGACTTGTATCCGGCGCGGAGATTTGTTTGTTTCATGGTCGCGGGTTGTAGAGAAGACCAGACTTCATAAAGCATTTTGATAAACTATTCTATTTCAATTAAGTTCAATTTCTTTAAATTCACTGCAGATCCTGAAGGCAAAGGCCCGCATTTTTGTTTGACATTGGACAAAATCACTTCCCGCTTTTTACCGTTAAGTAATTCCACAGTCACGATGAAGTTTACAGGGTGTTTCAAAAGTTCGTTCCGATTTTTTATTCGCTTAAATTTCACTAATTATTAAAAAAAAACCTTTTTTAAAACTTGGTATGTTATTCATTATTCACTCAACATTGAATAACTAAAATATTAGTGAACAGAATGTCTTTTTGTATGTTTTCTGACATTTTTAAGCAGTGAGGTATAGAATGTACGAGCTCCCAGAGCGTGTCCAAAGTCACATTCTTCCAGGCGAAGCGTAGTCACTGTCTTAGCTCGTCCAGTGTTTTGGGGGTAAGAGCTTTGTATGTTGTCTCATCTACGATAATCCAGATGGTCTCTAGGGGGCTCACATCAAGTGAGTTTGCCGGCCAGTCCTCCTTTGGTATAAAGTTTGCAAATCCTTCTGACACCATCCCTGCATGAACCGCCTTTTTCTCTTCAAGGCTTTCCAACTTTTTCTGGTAACTTATCCCCATACCGTTGTGCTCGAAACTTTGATCGATAATGTAAAGTTGAAAATTTTTTACCTTTCTGTTTTGTGGAATTATTTGGCATATACTTACGGCTTTTTCGATAATATTTCACACACAGTTTGTGAAAAAACGGCCATCCACTCCTTGGTTTGTGTTCTAAGGCCTTTACTTTTGACCACTTGTTAGGTCATCGTTCAGACTTCTTCAATTTTTTTTGGACTGAATGGCCAGAGGAACATAAAATTAGATGCCTGAGCTCTAGCACAAACAGTGTAGGCCTTCATTTTCGTGAAGGAGTAGAGGAAATAAAAGAAAGCGTTAAAAATACCAAAATAGAAAACCTTCAAAATGAGCAGGAAAAGTATGGCGGGAAAAACCTCGTGTACGTGTACAGTTACGGCAAAAATTAAAAAAATATATAATTTCTTCAAATTCTAGTTTGAAATTGCTTTCAACGGTTATTTAGATAAATGTCTTACCTGAATCAGTTTATTTGCCTAAAGAAGCATTAAATGCTTTGCGCAAAATACAATTTACAATCGGAACGAACTTTTGAAACACCCTGTAGTCGAAGTGGGACATAAAAGCTTGTCTCAATGCTGAAGCATTTGACATATTTTGTACGTGACAACGTAGAGCCGGTCTGCCCTTTCATAAACTCTTGCATTTGAATAATGCGCAATTAAATGGAACTTAAGCTTTTGAATCGCACACAAGCGAAAATATTGACATAGTTCGCGATGTTAGAATTTTCCATTGTTGTTCCCTTCTGTCAGCGCAAAACCAGCGGGTTTAGCTTGTCAGGAATATTTAGGCTGTACACGTGACCAGACGATGCCAGGGCCTTTTCCCGCCGGACCCATTTTTTAGGGAAAAGCCCTTGGGACAAGGTTGACTCACCATTATCTACATCATCACCCTCATCGTCTTTTTCATCCTCACCTTCATCTTCATCTTCATCATCATCATCGCCATCCTCATTCTTATCCTCATCTTTATCTACATAATCATGACAAACCCTACTGTTTAGCGTTTCTAAATGCTCCGTCTTTGATCTGCTAGGTGGTACTCTCGACGTGACTGTGCATGAGATCCAAGAAAACGGTACAATAAAGGAGATCCATCAAGCAACTGGCGGTCCTGCAGGTGGACAAAATATAAATATCAAGTTCAGAGAACTTCTGGAAAAAATTTTTAGCAAACGAATAATTGAAGATTATATCCGTGAACATCCAGTCGATTGGTTGTACTTAATGAATGACTTTGAGGTCAAAAAACGCGGAAAACGGGTCTCTCAAGGAGCAACCACAAGAATTCGTTTGCCAAACAGCTTTGTGAGCAAATTCGCGATTGGAAAGGGCTGGGATGTAAACACATTTATTCAAGAGCATTACAGTCTTGACCACATCAAGGTTCAACGGAACGAGTACCTTTGTCTTGAAGCAAAAGTCATGAGAGAACTTTTTGACCCAGTCTTGGATCAAATAAATACACATCTCTCAAACCTTTTTGCCATGGAGAACTTGTCTGGAGTTAAATACGTCTTTCTTGTCGGAGGGTTTGCGGAGTCAGCACTACTCCAGGAGAGAATAAAAAGGCATTTCGGCCACAGTTATCGCATTATGGTTCCTCAGAACGCCTCACTTGCAGTTGTCCAAGGAGCCGTTATGTTTGGCCAAAACCCTGAGGTCTTCCAGTCTAGAGTAATGACTGCTTCCTATGGCATCCGTGTACACAGGCTATTTCTCGATGGTCTCCATCCCGAGTCCAAAAAAATTGTCGTCAACGGGATCCCCAGATGCAAAGATATCTTCTTCAAGTTCGTGAAAGTGGACGAGGTGGTAAGAGTCGGCGAAATTCGTCGTTTCCCTGGCTTTGCACCTTTGACAGGAGACCAAAAGCGAATTAAGGTCGATTTCTACCGGTCGGAAATCGCTGAAGCGGAATTTGTTACAGATTACGGCGTACAGAAGGTACCCTGCCAAGGATTGGTACTAGAGACACCGGAAGCTTGGAAAACGAGAGACATCGAAATAAACTTGAGCTTTGGAGGAACGGAAATAAAGGTGACAGTTGTTAATCCAACAAGTAATAAGCAGTGCACTGCTTACCTGGACTTCTTAACCAAAAATGAGTAGTTACACTCTGATCTTTGCCCTTTTTTCATGAATTATAGTGTACACTTTACGCATGCCACTGTAGAACTTAACATCAATGTACCTTTCATATGTCGTGCCTAATTAGCGTTTTGCAAAGATGCAAGGAGACGGGCTGGTGACATTTGTACCAGCGTTGAAAGAGAGAGATAAAGAACAATTATTGGATGAGGCTTTAGTATGATCTGAAGAATTATGGAAATCGAGGGGGGTGTTAGATCTGCAGAATTCTTCAAATCATACGAAAGTCCAATTCAATAATTGTTTTACTGTTCATTCAAAATAATTCCTAGTTTAAAAACAATTTAAAACATGCTAACCTTAATCGATGTTAAGTTCCCGTCTCATTTACCTGTTTATCGGCAATTGCTCATAAAAAGGGATATTCAGTTTGGTCATTGCTAGCTGATAATGAAAAATAAACTGTGAGATTTGAGCCAATCAGAAACAAAAAAATCTTTTCAATGAATAATAATTATAATAGTCGTTATTTTGTAATAGAATTTAAACTTGGAATCTAGTTGAAGCAAGTGATCTCTTGTTTTGTGAAGGTATTAAACAATGGGGGCTATAAGCTTCACAGCATATTGACTGTGCACAATTTGCCGGTTTCGATTTCTAGTTACTGCAGAACCCCAGAATATGGAACTCTGAGGGTAAACGAAAAACAGTTCGAGCTAGCTTGGTTCGAGTTATCGGGATTGGTGGAATATTCAATTTGCCATTTCAAAAATTGATAGTTACTGATTGTTTTTTGCACTTTATTGTATAGTACAGTGGAAATGTAACTTCATTACTTCATCAACAAAGGTAACACAAATGTGCATCTTTATGATAAAACGTGATCTGTTTGTTGCACCAATTAAATCAGATTGATGTAGTGTTAGTTTTAGTTTACCGATTATACAGAAGAGCTAATGGAATGGCATGTGAGTGGAGTTATAAGGACTAGAAAACTTCGAGTTGCCGGGGTAAATTTCAGTGAAATTTTGATCAAGGGAAAGGAAATTTAGTTCGAGTTAACCGGGAATTCGAGTTATCCGAGCTCGAGTTAACCGAACAAAAATGACTAAAAAGTGGAGTGAAATCCAAAGCAAATCGGACTTAGTTCGAGTTAGCTGGGAGTTCGCCATCGAGTTACTCGAGTTCGAATTATCGAGATTCTACTGTATTTTGAATACGATTTATTTCTACATATGTCAGTTTTATATTCCTTTGAATTTTGCACAATTGTTTATTGTAAACAAACGGTTTTTTAATATGTTTAGTTTACTTTAGATTAATGAATTTGAGAGTACCGCTCCTTCGGGTTCTCTTCGGTGGCCCGAATATTCCTTACCCGAGGGAGTCAATCTATTTTAGAACAAAATACCAAAGAAAACGTAAATTTGAAATCATAAATAAAATAGGAAATAGAATGCGTATGTCAATTGGATATAAAGTTTTTTTTGTTGTTAATTAATCGTAAAGTGGAGTTAATTATCTACTATGGTGAACAAAAGTCACCATAGCATTAACATCGAAATGTTGCCTCATTGAACCCTACACAACAAATGTTGAAACTCAGAAATCAAAAAATGCGGCTACGAGAGTATCACATTTTAAAGGACAGTCGTGGAGCGAGGGACACAATTGCAAAATTTTCCCAAGACTAGTTACTCTCCATGATTATAGCCCAGACCAGCAGAATACACACTTTTTTACGATCTCAGGAGCCTTAATTGAAAGAGAAATTTTGATCCATTTGATTGGCGGACGGCTCTTTTGACTGCACCTGCGTGCAGTTTTCCTCTGGAAACAGGCCTACTACATGTACATCTGTAAATTAAGGGACAAAACAAAATAAGAACAAACAAATCATTAGCGCTGCATTTTTCCGTGTTTTACTAAGGTGGCTGAACACAGTTTTGGCAGTTTGTGAGTACATGTAATTTGCCAAATCGTAGCAAGAGAAAGGTTGCAGCTAACGAGCTAAAACATGGCAAGTGAGAAATATACTGATGAAAGATTTGGATTGACTGGTAAAATTTGATGTTTTTGTAGTTTCCATGGCAACATGAACGATTGAATACGATCTTAAAATTTTACTATGGCTCAGTTTAGATAAAAAATTCGCTCTTTAGATTTTCCTATAAACTTACCCACAGCTTACTATAACTAGTCATTCCCGTTTGAAACTTATTTGACCGAATTTTAACAGACGGGTTTTTAGATAATCAATAATATAATTGTACTGTACCGTAATTATTAAATGTGTCACAAAATTCGTCTGATCATGCAATTTCCATTTTAAAGTTCTAATCATTTAAAATACGATTAAGGGAAAAATTCTGCCAAATATCACAAGATTTCAATGAGTAGATTTTGAGAAATTGTCTACTGTGCATCATTGCCTTCTCACCGCTATGTTTGTTTGTCTAATTAAAAACACGCGCCGTCAAGTGTGTTACCGCTGACCGCCCGCAAAACTGTGTTCAGCCACGTTAAACACGTCTGAAAAACCTGAGTTGCCAGGACGCTTGAACTTCAGTGTTTTAAATGGTGAAATTCTGGTATTTTGAAAAAGTGCTCTGTTATTATACCAGCTAATTAGCCTGCGTTGCACTGAGGCGTTGAAAAGGGATAAAAAAAAATGTAGTTCGGAGTCATTAAAAAAGGTGGGTAAAGCCCAGCTTGATTAGCGACGCAATGGTGAAATTGTAGGTCAAATTTCGTTATCATGAAATCAGAACTACACCTAAACACCAAGTGCGTCGTTTTTTTTTCTTTTTTAAATCTGGTGGGGCAAAAATAATTCGATCCGCGATTTTAAAGCTGCAGGGAGTGATTCGGGTCCTGCAAAAAAAAAAAAACCAAGGAAAATTCCGTAACTCCAAGAAACACCCTATTTTGGTAGTGAGATGATAAGAGCTGCCTTCTATAGGATAATACTAAGGCGACGATTAATACGCTTCCAATACCACACTGCTCGTATTTTATTTATTTCATTTAAGCATTCTTATAGCTATCGTGAAACTGTTATGTAAGATGAGGTTGATTTTAAATAAAATCATAACCGTGTTCAAAACAATCTCCTACAAAGTTGCAGAAATTTACTAAATCATATACCTGTATAATGCTTGGACCCTCATGCTATAGCGATCAATGTTAGAGGGCCGTAGGGAAAAGAAATTGTTCATTCTCTTAACTTGTTAACATTATATAAAACTCAGGTTTGTACATATCAAGTATACAATGCAAATCTGTAGGGGTACGACAATTTCACCACTCCCTAATAATGCTTTTCCCTAGTTTTACAAAGCTCGATTAATAATATTAGTCAAAAGCTACAACCTTTGGTTGCTCTTCCTCCATTCCTGAGACACATTATAGTTGGACTGTCAGTTTGCTAATTATATGAATAAGGTAAACACCCTTTGATAATCATAATTACAATAATTCAATTCTTTTTCTATGTAAAGAGATACTGGAAAATTAATGCAAAACAAGTAAAAGAAATCCAGGTTAAGACGAAATACAAGTGTAGCAGTATATTGGCTTTATGTAAAATCCAAGATTGCTGCTTTAAGCTCTTCTTTTTAATTGATGTAAAAACACCGAATGCTCCTAAAGAATATAAAGGTAAAAAGCTCTTAAGGGACAGTTAGGAGTTCACGCGAGTCTGATTTACAGTAATTATTTGTTTTTTTTTTCAGTGTCTAAGATCGACAGAAAAAGTCTAATGTTGTCTGCGCTCTGTTACCACTTGAAATATCCCAGGCCGTTGCGGTTATTTCCGTTCCACCAAAATACATACTGACCTCGATGTCCCTGTCCTTACCTCTCCATGTATCAGGAGACTGGACCATCAGACTTCCAATTTTAGTTACTCCAGGATCGGTAGTGTATTGCGTATTAGGGTTGCTTGCAATGTAGAAGCCAAAACTTAGCGTTTTTCTGTTCGGTCTCAGTGGATTGTAGGTTTTCTTTATTCTTTCACCAACTTTAACAACTTGACTCTCCTTTACAAAGCAATTGAATATATCATGGCACTTTTCGATGCCGTCAACAAGAAACTTCTTCTCCTCTGGATGAAATCCCTCAATGAAATTTCTTGTGCAGTCAGCACCGTATGTTGTGCTCGTGACTCTTTGCGTTATCTTTGCTGGCTTTTTGCCGAACATCACAGCACCCTGAACAACTACAGCGTTGGCGTGGTGGGGAATAAGGACTGTGCATTTTCTTGAAAATTCTTTTTTTATTTCTTCTTGTAAGAATGCAGAATCGGCGAAACCTCCAACAAGGAGCATAGTTTGTACTTTCGCGAGCTGTGGTTTCCTTTGTAATGATTTTACATGTTCTTTAATTTGATCCACTACAGGAGTAAACAATTTCTTCATCATTCCTGAACTCAGAGAAAGGTATTCGTTGTTTTTTAACTTTATTT